>RJWM01007685.1:0-76705 GCA_004363535.1 Dasyprocta punctata | reverse complement strand
TCCCAATTGTCTTTGCTCTTTGAGCTGTTCTCTACCCTTCCACAGTATCCATTGTAGACTCTGAATCACATATACTTTTCCATTTCTTACACTAGGGAGACAATACGGTATTTACACATGTGGGTTTGATTTATCTCGCTTATGAGTATGGTCTCAAGTTGTGACCATTTACTTATAAAAGTCTCAATACTATCTTTCTGTGGAAGTCAGTGTGGAGATTCCTCAAGAAGTTAGGATTGGAGATCCCCTTCAACCCAGCTATCCCTCTTCTGGGCATTTTCCCAGAAGAATTAAAAACATCATACCACAGTGATATCTGCGCACCCATGTTTATAGCAACCCAATTTGTAATAGCCAGATCTTGGAAACAACCCAAGTGCCCATCAATCAAAGAATGGATTAAATTGCTTATTTTTGATTCCCTTCTTTGCCAAGGCTTTTCCTGGCTCTGGCAGGTTTTCCCCTAGTGGCCAGGAAAGACTCCACACTGCCCTCCCTTCTAGGCTGAGCAGGTGTCCAAGGCTCATGGTCACCCCGTGTCCTTCCTGGTCAGGTGACCAGCTCTGATGGGTCAGGCAGCGTACCGTTCCAATTGTTAAGTATCTAGAATCTCAGCCATGTAAACAGTTTTTCATCCGATTGTTTTCCCAACAACACTGGCTTTTAGGAAAGTGCTGTGACCTCACTGGGCTACGTATTCCTGTGAACGTGGGTCTGTGTCTTGCAGGCTCAAGAGTATTTGAATCACTTCTTCAGGCAGGGGCCAGGGTGAGAGCGGCCAGATCGCAGCCGGGGGGCTCACAAACCCTTGCAGAGGCCTTCGCTCCGGGTCTTGTCTCAGACTGTCCACTCCTGCCCGTTTGCCTTTAAAATTTTAACATTTTGAGTTCCTTCGCTTCTATTTTCAGTCAATTTAGGAAAAAAAAAAAAAAACCAGCAAATATCTCTGGGTATGAGAATATAAATTTAAATCACTTTAGGTTATTGGTCAATTTTGGACTAAGTACAGCAAATGTAATAATACCAAAAATGCATTGAAAAGAATGGAAAATTATATAAAAATAAGACACCACATTGTTAAGAACACGGAAGAACTTGTAGAGAGTTCCAGTAAGAGTGGGATTGCAGGAAGTACAAAGGGCGCCCAGCGTGAGATGGGGAGGTGCTGGGTAAGTCCCTTTTTGTGAGGTAGGTTTCCCAGGCCTCGCCGTGTAGACAGTGGCAGCATGATGTATTTTGATTATTATTTGATGTGTCATTTTCCCACCTGTTACCAAAGTAAACAAAAACATAAAAACAGACAACTTACAGTGATTTCTCAATGAGATACCAGTGAACGATGCATGGTCTCATTGTTCTTCTGAGTTTCAATCTTCAGATGGAATTTCAAAAGAGCTGAGCTGGCTGGGGATGTGCTTGCTGCCCAGCCGGGAAGTCTTGTGAAGCACCTTCCATGGAGCTGACCTCATAGAGGGCAGCGCCTCACCAAAAACAGCATTTGTCAGTAGCCAGTGGCCAGTTTTCTTTTCAGTTTATGCATCCTGAGGGATTCCTTCTCTCCCCATATCCTTTATTTCCTTGTGTCTGAGTCTACATGTCTGTCTTCCCTGGTAGATTTGAAGCACCTTTACTGGCAGGGACTCTGTGTTATCATGCTGACTATTCTGCTGGGCAAAGCATACACTGTAATTTCAGCTTTCTTGAGGCTGAGGCAGGAGAATGATGACATAGAGGACAGCCTGGGCTGTGTAATAAGCTCAAGGTCAGCCTGAACTATATAGTGAGACTCTCAAAACATCCACAAAAAAAGCATTCTTCAAAACATAATATTGTCAGATTAGCCTTTTTTTTTTTTAGTGTGGAACTGGGATAAAGAGAAGCATGAATATCTCCTTCAGTATTTGTTTTACCTGATAATTTCAACTGACAGCAAACTACCCTTCAAAATTGTCAGTGCACACCCAGCCCTGGTGTCAGTGTGAGAAGCACACCCTACTATTGACACTTGCAAGGTGCTGACCTCGGGAGGGTTCCTTAGCCTCTGTGTACCTCAGAGTCCTCATCTATGATTTGGGGATAGCAGCAGTAGCTGCCTGATGTGGGTTAATGAAGATAAAGTACACATGGTTATTCTGAAACATCTGCAAGCCTTTTGCTACTTCCCTCATTAAAAAACACAGTCCATTTCCACTTCCCTTGATCTGGGAAAGGGCTTTGAACTTATTTGATGAGTATGATGTAGTGGAAGAGATGTCGTCTCACTTCTAGAATCAATTAGAAAGGGCAGTTATTGCCACTGTTTCACAGGAAGCTCATTCCAGGAGACTTTAGCTGCCTTAATAAGGAGCCTGGCTGCCCCAGACCATGGTGCGGAAACTCCACTCCCCAGGCTCCTGATTTATGCCTCACCACAGCTGTTTAGATTGCTTCTAGCCCAAGCACCCCACATGCAAACAGACAGCCCTCAAGATGGCCCCAGCCCCAGCTACCGCTGGAAGAGTCGGGCTGGGCCCTGTTGAACCAGGACTGTGAGCATGTCTTAAGCTGCTCTCTCAGGTGGCAGGTTGATAAGAGGCAAACTCACAAAGTAGCAAATGCCCTTGTCTTAAGGAAAGTGCTAAGTGCTCTCTCTTGTTGTATCAGTCTGTTTGCCACTGAGTGACATCATTAGTGTATTTTTGCCCCTGAACTCATTCATCCGTAAATTGGATGCAGCAGGACCTAGATCATCTGTGTGACTGGGGGAAGATTAGATGAGATCCTAGGTTGAAATTTCCTTTGAAAAGTAATAAAGGTCATAGAGATTGACACATTACTATTTTCACATATTTTTAACCTTGAACTAAGCAAGAACTTATGCAGAAGATAATTATACTCCTTTACAAATGCTTTTAAGACACAAAATGTATCTATTATCCCAAATTTTAAACATTCTAAGAGATGAAATAAAAAATTTCTTTTTAACGTTTTCACCCATTGTCCTTTAATTTCTATGTTCCTTAGTACATGCTGCTGTGCAGAGTGACTGCATTCGCTGTGGGGAGCTGTGTGTGTGCAAAACACATCTTGATCCTTTTCGCTTTCCCTTGCACTCATCCTCCCTCCTCCCTCCATCTCTAGTTCTCCCCATGTGCAGAGGTTCTATCTCCCTATTCTGTCATACCTGCTTTTTACTTTGCTCTTTAAATTATTTATATCTTGTCTTTTGACTTTAAGATAGACCATACAGTATTTGTGCTTGTATGTGTGGTTTATTTAACATCATGGTCTCAAGGTGCATCTGTTTCCAGACAAATGACTCAAGATGATCTTTCTTCATAGTGGAATTAGTACTCCCTTGTGTATACATACCACATTTTCTTTATACACACTTGATGATGAACTTGTAGGTCACTTACCAGATTCAGTATTATAAATAGTGCTGCTATATAAACATGGGTATACATGTATCATTCTAATATGATGCTTTTAATTCTTTCAGGAAGAAAAGAATTTGGGGTTGAATTTAGTTTCTTGACAATTTTCATACTGATTTCCATTCCCACTAACAATGTAGAAGGGTTTCTTTTCCCCATAACCTTGCCAGCGTTGTTATTATTTGACTTCATCATCATGGCCTTTTTTTCTGGAGTGGGATGGAATCTCAGTGTTGTTTTAATCTGCATTTCTCTGAGGGCGTGTGATGTTGAACTTTTTTTAGTGTGTTTAGTAGCCACTTGTACTTCTTTTGAGAAGTGTCTACTCATTTCATTTGCCCATTTTTTGACTGGGTCTTTTGTTTTTGGGGTCTAACTTTTTAGTTTTTATATATTCTAGTTATGAGTCCTCTGAGGAATAGTCTACAAAAATTGTGTCCCATTCTGTAAGTTGTCTCTTTACTCTGTTGGTTGTTACTTTTGCTTTGCAGAAATTTTAATTTAAAATGACCCCATTTGTTGATTCTTGATGTTATTTCTTGTTTAGTTGATGTCTGTTAAAAAAAAAAGTTCTGGGCTGGAGATACAGCTCAGCGGCATAAGTGCCTTCCTGGCAAGCATGAGGTTGTGAGTTCAATCCCTGGTACCAAAAAAATACAACAAAACAAACAAACAAACAAAAGAAGTTCTTACCTATGCATATGACTTCAAGAGTTTTACCTATTTTTATCTCCCAGCAGATTGTTTCTGCTTTGATAGCTAGATCTTTGATCTATTTTGATTTTATTTTAATACATAGTAAGAGATATGGGTCTTGTTTCAATCTTCTGCATATGTATAAGGAATTTTCTCAGTACTATTTGTTAAAGAGATTATCCTTCTTCCAATGTATGTGTTTGGCCCCTTTGTCAAATATCAAATGATTGAATGTGCCTGGGGTTTCTGCATCCTCTGTTTCATCAAACCACATCCATTTTTGTGCCTGTACTATGTCGTTGGTAATACTGTAGCTTTGTAATATAACTTGAAACCCAAGATTGTGATGCCTTTTGCTTTGCTCTGTTGCCCAGGATTGCTTTTGCTATTCTGGGTCTCTTCTGGTTCCATATGAATTTTAAAGGTTTTTGTCCTAGTCCTGTGAGGAATGCTATTGGTATTATGGTTGGGACTGCATTACATCTATTTATCTATTTTAGAAATATAGCCATTTTGACAATTGCTTTTGCATAGCCGGAAACAGGGAATACCGTTCTGTTTCCTGATATTTGCTTTGACTATAGTTTTTGTTATACAGGTCTTTCATTCCTTTTGTTAAATTAATTCCCGAGCATTTAATTTTTCTTGAGGATAATGTGAATGGAAATGTTTTTCTGATTTTTTTCTCAGAGGGTTTGTTACAGGCAACTGAGTTAGATAGAAATATTATAGGCAGTCAGACAGAACTGGGCCCTTGAAGGAGTCAGTGCAGAAGACTAGATACCTTACAAATATTGGGGTGACAGACACTTCCACTGTGGGCTGGGTCTCGAGACAAAAGATAAAACAAATGCACCCACATACTTCCTAAGGATAAACTTCAGAGATTGATACTCTAAATAGGTCTCTATCACACTGAGGAAGCCTAGAGTCACTAACCCAACCCCCTACAGGAGCTACTCATTATGCATGCTATATAACTTGCTTCCTCAATTATCCCCGATTTAATCAAGTTTACCTGAGCAATTAATCTTATTGGTTGGCCATAGTTCTGTCTCACCTCATGCCCACCTTACGAGTTCCCAAGTTTTCCCTACCTTAGACCTGC
This sequence comes from Dasyprocta punctata, assembly GCA_004363535.1. Lineage (NCBI taxonomy): Eukaryota > Metazoa > Chordata > Mammalia > Rodentia > Dasyproctidae > Dasyprocta > Dasyprocta punctata. The sequence goes on along the minus strand of RJWM01007685.1, from coordinate 71,485 downwards.
CTCACTTTGTGGTTTTGCTCTATAAAAGTCCCTAGAAAAGAGTCTTTGACAACCCACTTGGCACACCTTCTGGCTCTCAGACAGAAGCTTTCTTTCTCTCAGTAAATATATTCTGCTCTTAACCTTTGTTGTTCCTAAAATTCATTCTTCAAGTTTAAAGAACACAAACTCATACCAATAGTAGGTTGGGAGTTTCTTTCTCCTATATCAGATTCATTGTTGGTGTTCTGGAATGCTATTGATTTTTTGTGTGAGGATTTTATATTGTACTGTATTGGTGAATTTATTAATTCTAGGAGTTTTAGGGTGGAATTTTTTGGGGTCTTCTATGTAAAGGACCATGTGAATAATGACAATGATAGTTTGACTTCTTCCTTTCCTGTAGGTATCCCCTTTATTTCTTTCTCTTTCCTGTTTGCTCTGGCTAAAGTTTCAAGTACTATGTGGAATAGAAGCAGTGATACTGGGCATCCTTGTCATGCTCCTGATTTTAGTGCAAAAACTTCCAGCTTTTCTCCATTTACTATGCTGTTGATAACAGGTTTATTAAAAATGGCTTTTATCATATCTAGGTACCATCCTTTTAAACCTGTTTTCTTCAAGGCTTTTATAGCAAATGGATGTTAGATTTTGTCAAAGGCTTTCTCTGTGTCTACTGAGATGTTCATGTGATTTTTGTCCTATTTATTTGTATAACCATCCTTACATCCCTGAGATAAAGCCTACTTGCACGTGATGTACGTCCTTTTTGAGGACTTGTGGTGTTTTTTTAAATCAGTGTCTTGAGGATTTTGCATCTGTGTTCATTCAAGAAATTGCCTTATAGTTTTCTTTTTCAGTTAGTTTTGATCTGCTTTTGGAATCAAAGTAGTGATGATTTTAAAGAATGAGTTTGTAGTACTCCTTCCCTTTTAATTTTATTGTAAAGTTTAAAGAGTATAAGTGATAGTTCCTCCCTGAAGTTCTTGTAGAATGCAGCAGTGAAAGCATCAGGTTCTATGATTTTCTTAGTTGGTAGTTTTTTATTACCTAAATTTCATTGGCTGTTACAGGACTGTTAGGGTATTTGAACCTTCTTGATTCAGTTTTGTTGATTTAAATGTGTGTAAGATCCATATGCTTCTTCTAGATTCTCTAATTTATTGGAGTATAGCTTTTCATAATGGTTATAATCTGAATTTCTTCTGTGTCTATTATTATTTTATACTTTTCATTTCTAATTGCATGGATATAGGTCTTTTCTTCTTTTTGTAAGTTTGGCAAAGGGTTTGTCCATTTTACTTTATTTTATTGAAGAACAAATTGTTTGATTGATTGTGTTTTGTATTTTTTTTACTTTCAATGTCATTAATTTCCCTTTGATCTATATAATTGTCTTCCTAGTATTAGCTTTAAATTTGAATTGTCCTTGTTTTTCTAAAACCTTGAGGTGTGTCTTTAGTTTATTTGGTATTCCTCTGTTTTTGCAATGTGGGCATTCATGGCAATAAACTTCCCTCTTAGGATTTGTGTCTCATAGGTTCTAGTGTGTTGTACTAATTTTAAGAATTATTCAGTTTCTTCTGTGAACCATTGATTATTCAAGTGTGCATTATTTAATCTCCATTTACAATGTGTAAATACTACACTTTCTTTTTTTATTTTAAAGAGAATAAAACCAAGCAAAATAAAACAGAATAAAGCCATCCAAAACAAAACAGTGAAAGTGATATGGGACTTCAAAACCAGATAATAGGAAATCAACAATGGCTACCATAATGCTTCTTGTTATCTTCAAAATAGCTGCCCACATGACCAGACATAGTAAAACAAAATAGAACAGAATACAACCAGTCAAAACAAAACAATGAAAGCAATACACGACTTCAAAACAAGGTAGTAGGAAATCAACAATGGCTACCATAGTATATCTTGTTATCTTTGAAATAGCTGATCATGCCATCATATAAAATAAAATCAAACAAAACAAAACAGAATAAAACCAAACCAAATAAAACAATGAAAGTGATACAGGACTTTAAAACAAGATAATAGGGAATTAACAATGGCTACCACCTTCAGAAGGAGGAGATCCCTCATAGTTGCTATATTGCATATTATTATCCTCTAAAAAATAGATGGTCAGACTGCTGGATTTAGGCCTGTAAAGTCAATCAAACACTAAACACTACAAGTATTAAGTTTTTTATTTTTTTACTTCAATAGCTATTATCTTAGACTATATTTTTCAGTTGCTTATGGGGGTGGGGGCTCTGCTCTTCTTTTCTCCCAGTCCATGCATCAGCTGGCTCACAGGAAGGGACTGGATCCTTGTTTTCCTCCCTGCAGCCCTTGACTGGCACTGACTCAAAGGAAGGGGCTGGCTTCTTGATGCCCTCACCATAGATGCAACTGGCCAATACTACACTTTCTTTATTCATTTATTTGCTGATAGACACATAAGCAACTTCCAAGACTGAACTATTGTGAGTTGTGCTGCTATAACTACAGGAAAGCATATATCACTGTAATATGATGTCTTTAATGAACAGTTTTTTAAGATTCTGTCCTTTGGCTATGATGTGTTGTCAAGAAGGTCATTTCTGGCTGTGCTTACTTGGTACTCTGTACACCTCCTTTACATAAATGTTGAATTCTTTCCCCATACTTGGAAAGTTTTATGATATGATTTCCATGAACATTTTCTGTGCCATTCATGTTGTCTCTAACTTTTCTCTGATACCAAATAATGGTAGGTTAGTTTCTTTGCTATCTAGGAGGTGTTGGATCCATTTTCCTCATCTCTCTATTTTCTTATTCTGAGATTCTCTTCTCATGTCAGTCAGTTTTGATGCCCATACTTTATTGGAATTTTTTATTCCCTGTATTTCTGTTTGGCAACTTTTAATAGACTACAGGGGTGACTAAACAAAACATTGCTAACTTGGTCACTCATGTTTTGATTTGTTTTAGTTAGTTCTGTATTCTTTATTAGTCTCTTTTTGCATTCACTGACTATTTTGTTTATTAAGTCTATTATCTGTTTAGTTATATCATATTTGAGGACTTGAGCTCCCTGAGTTTGTTTGTTTGCTTCTTTCTTTCTTTCTTTCTTTCTTCCTATCATTTCAGTCTTTTGGAGTTTAATTTCTTCTCTATCAGTAGTCCTTTGATCTGCTTTGAGAGAGTTGGGAGTTGTTTCTCCTCCTCCTATCACTTCTTCCTTTTCTCCTTCTCTTTCTCTTTCTTTTTTGTTTTCTGCTTTTCTGTGTGGAGAGTTGAGAATAAATTAGAGCAAAGACTTTGCTGTTAGTTTGCAGACTTCTTTACTTCATATCTGTTTTCCAGTGAGGTGATTTTGGGTGCATTTGGTTTTTGATATTTTTCTACCTCTTCTACTAAGTTTAATAAATTCAGACCCAATCACACAAATGGGTTAATTTCTTTGCTCTTTGAATCACACAGAGGACTCTGAAGTTGTGCCTTCCAGTGGTATACAGTGTTTGGTAGCTTCTGGATGAAGTAGTATCCTCCAAGTTTCATCCACTCCTGAAAGGATTTTTGATAACTATTTTGGTCATTCATCTTAGCATACATCCATGCATCTTTGCCAACTAATTTGGCTTCTAGGGTGTCTGGTGTTCTCTCTGAACATCTCCCATCCTTGCAGATCAAGGGGAAGAGAGACTGCAAAGCCATGTGGTTGCCCAGAGCAGAAAAGTTGAACCAGGGGTGGCTAAACAAAACATCTTGCTGGAACATTCAGTCAATGTACAGAGTTGCAAAACTGACACAATTGTTACAATTGATTTCTGAGAAAAAAGTTGAAATTTTTTATCTTCTTAACTGCTTTTCACATTGTTGTAAATAGAGCCATAACAAAAAGCATTTTTCAGATGGTTTCCTGGTGACATTTTTCTTTTTTTAATTTTAAAAACAAAAAAGAATAAAAATGATGATACAGAATTTCAAAACAAAATTATAGGAAATTAACACTGGTTAATGTGTTGTATGTTATCTTCAAAGTAGTTGTTCAGATTACAAGATATAGGCATGAAAAAATGATCAAACAGTCGAACAATGAAAGCACAAACTGTTCTTTTTGATGAACTAACAGAGATTAGTAGTATAGTTATCTATCTGTATATATACATATATGAAAGATCTGATCAGAATCTTTTGGTTCAGCTGTCTGCACTTAGGTATGATATCCACAAGGTGGAGGCAGAGCTTGTTACTTGAAACCGGCATGTTTTGAGACTTCATGAAGATGCATACAACAACTACACTGTTGTGACTGAAGATTTTGGGCACTCACACGTCAGTCATAGTTGGAAAATTTCCTACTTGGGTGGAGGCAACATAGCAATCCCCAAACTCCTGGTCTATGGATGGCTAAGTAGATATTGTTTTAGTTAATTGCAGATAGAACTTGCCAAAAATCAAGCAGCTTGAAGATATGAAGTTTGTGGTGGTGGAAGCAGTTGAAGGAACAACCCCTGTTTCTCTGAAAATAAGACCTATCCACTCTAGCTAGAACTTGTTTTCTGGTTAGGTGTTATTTTTGTGGAAACAGGGAATTCAGTGCTTTCTGCCTACTGAAAAAAATATTTCAGGTCATGCAAGAAATGGTTGAGGTTGAAAGAGTCTGGAAAAAGCAGGTATTTACATGATTATTCACGACTGAGGTTTCTTTACTAGAAGATAAAGTTTTATTCTGTAATTATGGAAAAAATTCACAAATGCAATGGCAGATTGAGATAATGTAGATAATAAAGCCAAAATGTGCTTGCTATAGCAGAATGAGTCACTGAGCCAAAATGTGCTTGGTGGTTGATCTCAGATGCTTTTTTAAAATCTAACTTGGGTGAGGTCGCTGAGTTTCTGGAGCCCTAACTTTGGACTTGGGTGTACAGTAGGTTTTGCTCAGGACTGATTAAATCTCCACTGTCATGAACTACATAGTTCCTGAGGTTCTTGGGGTGGAGGACTGCGAGAGAATCAGGAAAATAAAGAAAGAGACAAAGTTGGGAGGAAGGGTACTGCTCAACCAATGCTGCATGTTTATTTATTTATTTATTTATTGCAGCACCGGAGATTGAACTCACAGCCTCATGCCTGCTAGACAGGTGCTTAAGCCACTGAGCCAAACTCCCAGCCCTAGCTTTTTGAGGCAGGGTCTCACTGTGTAGCTCAGGCCGGTCTTGCACAGGCGTTGTAGCACAAGCCGGCCTTGAACTCACCCACCTCAGCCTCCCAAGTGCTGAGACTAAAAGCGTGTTTATTTATATACCTGAAAGGATGACGTCAATTTCAGACCCTCTGCCTAGCAACCCAGGCCTGGGTTATTTAGGAGCCTCCTGTTTTTCTGGGCTGTAGCAACTTTTTCACATGGTTGACCCAGGTGCTCCCTATTACTCTGGTAAGGTCATATGTGGGTCATTTTCCAGCTTTAATGGCTCCCAACATATCCATCTTTTTTGTTTTGTTGTTGCACAGGATGGATGGTCAGTTGAAGCTGGAGGAGCTGTGTTGGAGAGCTCTGAAGATCTTTTTAAGTGCAGTCCGAAGATTTTAAGTCCCTGCATTCCATAATTGCAACCCTGTGTGGTCCATTAATCCATAACCGTGGTGCCCAGGACCCCAGAGCTGCTCAGCAGGGACTGATCAACATAGCTGCAGGGCCTTAGAGAGCTTGGGCTCCCCCTACCAGAGTGCAGAGCATGTGCGAGCTCCATACTCCAGTGGAGCAGCTTGTGTGTGCCACACTGTAGAGCTCGCGGGCTCCCGCCCAGGCAGGACCAAGGCCCCAGCACTGTAGGCATGGGACTCGCCCAGGCTTGCCCTGGCACAGTTGTTGCTCTGAACTCCTTGCAGCTAGACTCAGGGTCTGGGTGGCATCATACTCCGGGGTACACTCTGCCTAGCTCCCTGGGACCGGGAGGCCTTGGCCCCCACCCAGTTAACACAGAGGCTCCACCCATAGGCCAAGGTAGGCTGCCCTCACTGGCTGCACACAGGATCCAGCTCTACCGGGTCTCACAACTCAGCATGACCCAAGACTCAATGTGACTCTCAGGTGAACACCCGGTCAGCCTCGCAGGACACAGAGCCACATAGGTTCTACAAGAAAATGACAAAATGAAAGACCAAGAGGCAGTCTCAATCCCCCAGCCCACTAAGAATAAACCCAAGAGACACTGAAATGGAAGAGAGTGGGAGTCACACAACTGAACTTTCTCAAATGATAGAAAAGGCAGTAAAGAAACAGGTTGAAGAAACTATAGACAAACTCAAATCAGAAATAATCTCTCAGCTAAAAAATGAAATGAGAATCATTATTAAAGAAATGTGTGTATCTAAAGAAGAGCAAGATAAAAAATTGAAGAACTTAAGAAAATGATCAAAACTTTGAATGAACAATGTAGGACACAAACAGAATGCATGAAACAGATGCAAAGGGAAATGCAGGAAATGAAAAACTCCATGGAAAGTTTAAAAAACCGCTTAAATGAAGCTGAAGATAGAATCTCAGATCTTGAACACAGCATGGGAGATCATGGCCATGAAAGAAAAGATCTCTTAAAAATAGTAAGGAACCAAGAAACAGCAATTCAACAGCTGCAAGATGATGCCAAGAGAAATAACGTAAGATTAATAGGCGTAAATGAAAAAGCAGGGGTCAATACTAATGACCTGTGAAGACTATTCACAGAAATAATAGCAGAAAACTTTCCAAACATGGAAAGAGAATCTGAAATACAGGTAACTGAGGCATACAGAACCCAAATTAACCACAACCAAAATAAATTCTCACCCAGACATATAATAATAAGGCTATCAGAAATACAGCACAAGAACAAAATACTAAAAACTGTCAGAGAAAAGAAACAGACCACCTATGAAGGAAAGCCTATCACAATCACAGCAGACGTCTCAACACAAACCTTTAAGTCTAGAAGAGCTTAGAGTGAAATATTTCAAATCCTGAAAGAAAATAACTTTCAACCCAGATTGATGTACCCTGCAAAACTATCCTTAAAAGTTGATGGAGAAATAAGATACTTTCATGACAAAGAAGAATGGAAGAAATTTATGGCCACAAAACCAACACTACAAAGAGTACTGAAAGACACCCTAGAAAGAGACAAAGATAGCCGCAATCTTAAGAACAGCAGCAGAAGGAAACCACTAAGCAAGGCAAGTAATTAAACAGAAAATGTAGAAAACCAACAACAGAAAGATATCATGACAGGGATGAGCCAGTACATATCAGTTATATCAAACAATGTAAATGGTCTCAACTCACCAATAAAAAGAAACAGACTAGCAGAGTGGGTTAAGAAACAAAACCCAACAATATGCTGTGTACAAGAAACACATTTCACTCAAAAGGAAATTCACAGACTAAAAATCAAAGGCTGGAAAACAATACTCCAGGAAACAGGAACCCAGAAAAAAGCAGGAGTAGCTATTATGTTTGCAGACAATGCAAACTTCAAACCGAGAATGATCAAAAGAGATAAAGAAGGTCACTACATACTTGTGAGGGGAAAACTTCAAGAGGAAGAGATTACAATTATAAATATATATGCACCAAATATGGGAGCACCAAATTATGTAAGACAATTCTTAATAGACATGAAAAACCAAATAAACAATAATACAGTTGTAACAGGGGACCTTAACACCCCATTGTCACAGAGAGACAGATCAACCAAACAAAAAGTCAGCAAAGAAATAGTAGAGATGAATCAAACTTGTGAACAAATGGACCTAGTAGATGTGTACCGAGTATTCCACCCATCAACATCAGAATACACATTCTTCCCAGCTGCACATGGGTCACTCTCTAAAATAGATCACATACTGGTCCACAAAACATGCTTAAGTAAATGCAAAGGAACTGAAATAATTTCATGCTCATTATCTGACCATAGTGCAGTAAAATTGGAAATGAATGATGGAAAAACCTACAATAATCACATAAGCACATGGAAATTAAATAATACTCTCCTAAATAACCAATGGGTCACAGAAGAAGTTAAAGAAGAAATTAAACAATATCTACGATTGAATGAAAATGCAAATACAAATTACCGGAACATGTGGGATACAATGAAAGCAGTCATCAGAGGGAAATTTATAGGACTAAACTCTCACATCAGAAAAACGGAAAGAACACACATAAACAACCTAATGCTACACCTCAAACTTCTAGAAAAAGAAGAGCAAGTGAAGTCCAAAGCCCAAAGAAGGGAGGAAATTATTAAGATTAGAGCAGAAATTAATGTAATTGAAACTAAGAAAACAATACAAAGAATTAATGAATTGAAGAGTTGGTTCTTCAAAAGAGTAAATAAAATGGATATAACCCTAGCAAACCTCATCAAGAAGAGGAAAGAAAAAACTCAGATTCATGCAATAAGAAATGAAAAGGGTGGTGAAATTACTACAGACCCAGTGAAATTACAGAAGATCATCAACACCTACTTTGAAAACCTTTACTCACATAGATTCGATAACACAGAAGAAATGGACAGATTCCTAAAACCTATGAATTACCAAAGCTGAATCAAGAAGATGTAAAGCTGCTGAATAACCCAATTTCAGCTAAAGAAATTGAAAATGTAATTAAGACCCTACCAACAAAGAAAAGCCCAGGCCCTGATGGATTCACTGCTGAATTCTACAAGTAATTTAGGGAAGATTTAATGCCAACTCTCCTCAAACTCTTCAATGAAATTGAAAGGGAAGCAAGTCTCCCTAACTCATTCCTGGAAACATGTATTACCCTAATACCAAAATCAGAGAAAGACCCAACCAAAAAAGAAACTTACAGGCCAATCTCCCTAATGAACATAAGTGCAAAAATCCTCAATAAAATACTGGCAAATAGAATACAGAAAGTTATCACAAAGATTATATGCCATGATCAAGTGGGATTCATCCCAGGAATGCAGGGATGGTTCAACATGGAAATCAATACATGTAATACATCATATCAACAGGGCCAGGGACAAGAACCACATGATCATCTCAACAGATGCAGAAAAAGCTTTGGACAAAATCCAACACCCATTCATGATAAAAACCCTACAGAAAATGGGAATAGATGGTCTCTACCTCAACCTGATAAAAGCCATATATCATAAACCAACAGCCAACATCTTACTGAATGGAGAAAAACTGAAAACTTTCAACCTAAAATCAGGAATAAGACAAGGATGTCCATTATCACCACTCCTATTCAATATAGTTCTGGAAATATTATCCAGAGCAATTAGACAAGAGAAAAAATAAAGGGAATAAGGATAGGAAAGGAAGAAGTGAAATTATCATTATTTGCAGATGATATGATACTCTACATAGAAGACCCAAAAAAATCCATTAGAAAACTTCTAGAAGTAATAACCAAATTCAGTAATGTAGCTGGATACAAAGTGAACACTCAAAAATCAATAGCATTCTTATACACAAACAACAAAGTCACTGACACCCTTCACTATAACATCCAAAAAAATGAAATACTTAGGAATCAATCTAACAAAGGTAGTAAAAGATCTATACAATGAAAATTACATTACTCTAAAGAAGGAAATGGAAAAAGATTTCAGAAAATGGAAAGATATTCCCTGTTCATGGATAGGAAGAACAAACATTGTGAAAATGGCCATTCTCCCAAAATTATTATACAGATTCAATGCAATCCCAATCAAAATACCAGTTGCCTACCTCATGGAGCTAGACAAAACATTCCTGAAATTCATCTGGAACCAGAAAAGACCAGAATAGCAAAGGCAATTCTGGGCAACAAAGGGAAGGCAGGAGGCATCACAATCCCCGACCTGAAACTATACTACAATGTTACTGTGATAAAATCAGCATGGTACTGGAATCAAAACAGTCCTGAAGATGAATGGAATAAATTAGAAGATACAGCCACAACTACAAACACACTCAGCCACCCCATCTTTGATAAAGGGGCCAAACATGTACATTGGAAGAAAGATAGCCTCTTTAACAAATGGTGCTGGAAAAATTGGCTTTCTATATGCCATAAACTAAAACTAGATCCATGCTTATCACCATAAACTAAAATAAAGTCAAAATGGATCAAAGATCTGAATATAAAAACAGAGACACTAAACTCACTAGAAGACAGAGTAGGTAAAAATCTTGATGACACAGGAGTAGGCAGAATGTTCATGAACAAAAATGAAACTGCATGGGAAACACTTTCCAGAATGAACAACTGGGATCTCATCTTACTAAAAAGTTTTTGCATGTCAAAGAAGATCTCCAACAGAGTGAAAAGAAAACCCACAAACTGGGAAAATATCTTAGCCCATTGTCCATCAGACAAAGGACTTCTGTCCAAAACATATAAAGAATTAAAAGAAACCAGGCCCCTAAAATTCAAGGACCCAATCCAAAAATGGGCATCTGAGATGAATACACACTTCTCACAGAAAGAAATACAAATGGCAAATAAATATATGAGAAAATGTTCAACATCAACGATCATTCAGGAAATGCAAATTAAAACAACACTGAGATACCATCTCTCTCCAGAAAGGATGGCCAAGTTTAAAAAATCAAGCAACAACAAATGCTGGAGGGGCTGTGGGGTAAAAGAACTCTTCTCCACTGTTGGTAGGAGTGTAGACTGGTGCAACCACTGTGGAAATCAGTGTGGAGATTCCTCAAGAAGCTGGGATTAGAGATTCCATTCAACCCAGCTATCCCACTTCTGAGCATTTTCCCAGAAGAATTGAAAACATCATACCACAGTGATATTTGTGCACCCATGTTTATAGCAACCCAATTTGTAATAGCCAGATCTTGGAAACAACCCAAGTGCCCATCAATCAAAGACTGGATAAAAAAGATGTGGTATTTTTATACAATGGAGTACTACTCAGCTATTAAGAAAGATTGCATTGAGACTTTTGTAAGTAAATGGTAACGACTTGAGACCATACTCATAAGTGAGATAAATCAAACCCACATGTGTAAACACCATATCATCTCCCTAGTGTAAGAAACTGAAAAAGTATATATGATCCAAAATCTATAATAAATACTATGTAAGGGTAAAAAGCAGCTCAAAGAGCAAAAGTAATTGGGAAAGGAAAAGGGGGAAAGAGAAAAGGGAAAAGGAAAAGATATAAATCTGTATATATGTATATGTAAGACAACTAAAATGAACACACTGCTGAATGTATTCATTATTGAGAAAGAAAAATTAATACCCATATGATTGAATCAGTTTTAAGTGTCTATATCTGTTAATGTATGTAACCATTTTGAAGATAAGAATACGCAGTATTGCAACCATTGTCAAGTTTCTATCATCCTGTTTTGTAAACCTGCAATGTTACTGTTGTGCATTTACTCTAGTCATTTGTTTGTCTCTTTTGCTTGTTGTCTTTGTTATATATGTCTTTTTTTCTCTTTGCTTAAATAAAAAAAAAAAAGTCCATAACTGTAGTCAGTTACCAGTGTAGCTGGAAATTGTCAGAAGGTGTTAGTGATTTGAGTTTCTTTTATAACATATTACTTTAGCATTGTTTTATATACCTCTAGTAGTCATACGTTTTCTGCAGGATATTCAAGACCAAATTAAGGTGAGACCTATTTTTAAAAAATCAGTTTTTTGGTTCTTTATCAAGGTCAGTTAAATCTCCTCAAGAAATGTCTTGGAACCCTACATAGCACCTCTTAGTTCTTGTCAGGATCAGCCATTTGGATGAGTCATGGCCATTGCTTGACCAAGTTGCTTTCTCTGAAAGCCTGGAAGAATTTTTCTCCTGGTGACTCTCCTTAGGCACACCACACACTGATGTTCACTTTCCTCTCTGGTCTCGTAGTCTCCTTGATCAGAAGACCAGGGACTCACTGAGTATTGGATATCACATCAGAGGTTCTCTAATGTTCTGGGTCCTCATTGACCTTGGAGGGTGTATTGGATATGCTATGCCCCCCCAAGTCCTCACATACTTTTGATGGGGCTAAGTCTGGTGCTTGCTTGTGTTTGGTTTGCTGTACTGGCCCACCGGTGGAGCTGATATACAGTGTAAGGGAAGGCGGGCCTTCCGCTTCTGCTCTTTTTTTTTTTCTCTTGCCAGCGCACCTTGCGGCTTGCAGCTGCCATGAACGGCAGGCCCACCATGCCATGCTATCTTGCAGCCAACTTAAGCATGGACTGAAACTCCTGAGAAACTGTAAGAATAAACCTTTCCTTCCCTAATTTTGGGTGTCAGGTATTTCATCTTGGCAATGAGCGAAAAGTAACCAAGGCAGAGGACTAGGGCCAAAATATTGGCTATCATCTTAGCCCATCTTTCTCTCTAATTGTTGGTCTCTAAAACTCAGTTGTTGAACATCCAGAAGAAAACATTGTTAACAGTACAATGTAGTAGAGGCAGAAAGCATAACATTATTATCTTATCTAAATATCAAATATCTTAGAACATAAAATTGAACCATTATTTTTTAAAACAACCATGGATGTTCTAACATTTGAATATCTTCAGAATGTTAACAAAGCGTTACATATTTTACACAGAAAATTAGAAAACAAAATCATACTTAATGTAACATGACAATTATGATGACATTTTTTAACACACTTGAATTTGCATTTTTTAACATAAGACACCCCCTTTATGGTCAATCATCTTTATGCAATACGTAAAGCTTTTACCTAACTTGTTGACCTTTAGTGGGATGTATATCTTGCAAGTTTTTGTTAAAGATAGAGGTGTGAATCTGAAACAAGTTTGTCGCTGTAAACAATCTGTTTTACATTTTTGAAGACCTGTATATCTGGAGGCATGAATACATAAATATACCATGAGACTAATAACAATCTTTCATAGCCATATGAAACCTTCATATGGGCATTTTTAAATCAAAAACCTTATTGTATTATTTCTTTTGATGATGACCAATGTGAGCATATTACAATAATATTTTATATAACTTTAGTTGGAGTGTCTCCCTTAAGGCTATAGATATCACTGGGGCTGCCAATCAATGAACAAGAACTGGTTAAAAATGTTACCAGGTGACCACTTTCTTATTCACCAAAGTCCTGTCCAGTAATCCCTTCTCACCCCAAGGGATTTTGTTTAATAATCGTCTTAAATTTTTTTTGACTTAAGACAACTCCAATTATAACATTTAACATATTATTTTTGAACAATGAGAGACTCTCAAGTTATGATAAACAACAATTGTTTTGTTTTGTTTTGTTGGTACCAGGGATCGAACTCACCACCTCGTGTCTGCCAAGCAGGTGCTTAAGCCACTGAGCCAGACTCCTGGCCCTTATCCAAATTAAACTTTGATTAAATGATCCAAGAATGTAAAAAAAAAAAAAAGGAAAAACAAATTGTTGAGCTCAAAATAAAAGGAACAGCTGTTTACAAAATTGACAAATGGACAAACATGGACAGACGATCTGTACAGATTTGAACAGACATAGAAACAAACACAGAGTTGTTGGTGACTGTAAGAACTCTCTAAGTTCCCAGGGGCTATTTCATGCCCCTTTGCTGAACTAGCTCACTTCTTATGCCCCATGTCCTTGGGGTTGGAACACCTGTCACCTCCAGCACCCCATTCTCCCAGGGCATTTCTTAGGCACTCTGTGCCCTTGGGCACTCCTGTACAGGCACTTGTGCTTTCAGCTCCACAGGTGCAAATGGTCACTAGCTTAGCTGACTCCCAACAACACCTTAACAGACTAGACAAACAGACAAACAGATACACAGGCAGACTGACAAACATCTCACACAGAGTGCATTCAAATATGTTTTAGACAAATTGAATTATGCTAATTTTTACAATCATAGAATTTGTAATTATAAATAGACTAGTCAGATTTATTGTAGGTTAATTAGCAGAGATCTCTTATAAAAGAATTTGGGAAGGACAAAATCTTATCTATAATTAACATATGTTTATCATAGGACTTAGCATACATTCATCATCTAGACATTTAGTTTTCTTTTCTTTTCTTTTTTTTTTGTTACCATCTTCTGGGCATCTTGGGTCAATTAAGGTTGGTTCTAGCTTCATCCTTTTCTATCAGTTGTGGCATAGTCTCCAAGGCGTCACCGTCATAGGACTGAGCATCTGCTTCTTGAGAGGTGGATTCAACTCCTTCTCTGGGTTTGGATCCATGATACAGCTGGACAGCACACATGGCACCCAGATAGGCCATTTAGCATTTCCTGGAAAAACAAATGCATACCCTCGATCCCAAATTAGCCTTTATTAGATTGCATTATCTTTCTGCTGCAATAGTTACATCTTTATTAGAATTTAAAAATTTTAAATATTATATAGTGCCAAATGAAATCTATTATGAGGTGAACTTTCCCTTTTGTTTTTTGAAATTTAAATTGTAAGCACATTTAGCTAGTTTTAGACCTGAAGATTATAAGGAATTTTTGTGGTAAGGTATAGAGGAAAAAAAAACCCTGCATTTTGTATTTAGGCACTTTGGGCTCTCTCTTGCTATCATGATACACAGCTTGTGCTCCTGCTCTGGCCTGGAGGCCCGCTGTTGTTGGGGATTCAAGCAATAGTGTGGTGCAAACTTTTGATGCATAAAGCATGTGTGTAGGTGATGGGAAAAACCAGGGTGGCTTGGGCACACCAGAACCATGTCCCACTTCTCCTGAACCATGTCCGGCCTTCCTGGTCTGGGCCGAGTGCTGCAGTGCTGCTGGTGGGGGGTGGGGCAGCCCCTGAAAGGCTTGGCAGGCCCCAGGGGAATTTGCTCCTCAGCACACGGGAGGCAGGGCTGCAAATCTCAGCTCAGCAGCACAGGACCCACCTCACAAACCAGGCCAGGCCCCCCTAGGGGAAATTCTCTGTGCCTTACACCACTTATATGTATTTTTAAAGACAAAATTCTAAAGTGGTTTTAGACTCTGATGGCTAAAAATCAAATTTTGGGATGTCTCTCTGACCCATTGAAGGAAGTCTCCTCCACACCCTTGTGGCTACTATTCTATATTGATCATAAATTTGTAACTCAAAAGCAAATCAATTTGCATGTGGCAGTAAAGATACATTTTGCATCCCTCCAGGTTAAATCAATTTAGCACTTTTATAAGTTTGAGAAACATTGCTCACACCTGTGGACCTGTAGTTGTCACATCCAGAGGCCATGCCATAGGCCAGTGGCACTGGGCAATAATTGAAGCATTTGTTCCTGTGTCTAAAAGTCCTTTAAATGCTTTTTTAATTATCAATTTTATCTAAGGGTGATCCTGCTTAATCTGTTGAACCCAATAAGTATCAGAAAACCCAAAACCCTTAGATACCCTTTCTTTATTTACAGATTTTCCAATTTTTGTCAAGGGAAGAATAACCAATTAAGCAATATAAGAATCTGGGGAGATTTGAACCATGTTTTGAGTAGATTGAGCCACAACCTTGATTTTCACCTTGCAGCTGAAACAAGAAACATTGTTTCTTCATCTCTTTTGTTTGGGCCAAGCTCCAGGCTTGGTGGAGCTCTTTGGTTTCCTCCCCTGCTTGAGGGTCCTAAGAAGTAGTGAGAGGAGCAGAAAGTAGCAGTTTCTCCCTGTTAAATCCTTTAAAATCTGTACAGGTCCAGCTAGATTTGTGTTGGGTTTTTTTTTTTTTTTTTAACCTAATCTTGTTCTAAACTCTTTTCCCATTTCCTCCAAAGTATGTAAATTTACAATTCCTTCTTCTGGAAACACGCTCAAGAAATTTAGCAATTCAGCGTAGTGTCAGTGTATTGACAACTAAAATTGACTTAAGAAAGCAAAAAAGACCTAAATAAACGTAGAGTTACATTAATCACGAATTTGAAGCAAACACCCCTGAAGTAAACAATTTTGAAAAACAGCGGTGATTGAGTCAAATGTTGGGACACTCAATCTAAAGCATCGCAAGAATCAGAGAAGGGAGGCAACAGGGTAGAAAAAGTTTAATGCGGGCATGGAGGGAGTCACTACAGAAAAGACTCTGTGATGACTCTCTGCTGGCACATGGTGGGGGACTGACTTAAATAAACTCGGAAGGAGGAAATTAACGTAACTTCCTTTGGAGGTAATAGCCAAAGGGGATTGGACTAAGCTCCGGCAGAGGTGGGAGTTAGGAAGTCGACATAACTTCCTTGGGAGGTAGTGAGGCAGGATTTGGGCTATCTTTTGCAAGTGTGGGCTTTGCCAAGGGTTTATGGGAAGAAGGAGTTGTAGATATTGCTGGGAAGAAGGAGCACTGTTGCCATTATGGCTGGGTGGATCTTGAGCGGGGGAGGCCTCTCATTCCCATCTCTTTGGTGTTAGGGGGCACCGTTAGTCTTGCTAGGTGCTTCCTGCTGAATAGGGGTGACATGGAACTGAAGGAAAAGGAGCATGGGTCTGAGGGGCCTATTCCACCAGAGGTAGTGATGTCACTCAGAAGGAGAATTTCTTCAGTTGTGAATGCCCATACTCTGGCCTGGATAAATCGAGAGAGAAGCCTTGACCACAGTTGGGGTTGTGAGGTATACCAGGTGAGGTCCGTCCCACTTTGGCTGTAGACTTGAACCTGTGGGCTTAGAATTTTTAACATAAATTGTATCACCCAGGGATAAAGGGGTTCTGGGGTTTGTCCCTCAGAAGGCTGTGGGAGGTAAAGATCTGTATGTCTGAGACATGAGAGGACTGGGATATAGTTGGCAAGGGGTGGAAGGTTAGATTTTGTAAAAGAAATGGTCTAGGTACTGTTGAGGCTCGTGGAAACCTGTTGTGTGATCTGAGAAATAAAAGCGGGGTCATTGTAACAAGTGAGAAGTATATGGGCACTGAGCTGCTAGTTTTGTCTGTAGGTCTGCAAAGGCATTGCCTTGAGAGATAAAATCTGTTGAGGATTGATGTCCTTTACAGTGTATAACTGCAGCTTGTTTTGGGAGCTGAGCTGCCTCTAAGAGTTTGAGAATGAGTGGCGTATTTGTAATGACCTTATGTTTTGCTAGTATAAGGGCTCATGTCAGGGCGATAAGTTCTGCCTTTTGTGAGGAAGTCCCTGGGGATAATGGGTTTGATTCTATCACCTTTGATTTGTTTACTATAGAGTAGCCAGCTTTTTTCTGAGTTGCAGTATTGGTTGAGCTGCCATCTATAAACCAGGTGTCAAATGCAGTAAGGAGGGGAGAATTGTGTATGTGTGGAAAAAGAGTAGGAGACAGTTGGAGAACCTCTGTGCACTCATGTAGGGGACCTGCTTTTGTATCAGTTGTGGGAGTAGGTAGTACAGTGGCTGGATTAAGGGTGTTGGTAGTTGAGACTGTAACAGAGGGATCATGTATCAGGGTTAGGTGTACCTGTTGTAGTCGTGATGGGGTCATTAAGGCTGGAAGTGTCTTGTGGGTAAGTAGGTCAGTTAGGTGATGTGGTGAGTAGACTGTGATTGTTTGTCCTAGAGTGAAATTTTTTGCCTCTTGTGTCAGGGTGGCTGCTGCTGCTAGTGCCAGAGGCCATCCCCTTACCATGGTGTCTAGCTGATTTGAGAGGTAGGTTCTGACAAAGGCCCTTTAGAGGCTTGATATAATGGCTGAGCTAAGGAGGCAAAGTTGGGAATCCAGAGACAAAAACATTTGCTAGGCCTAGGAAGGATAGCACCTGTGGTTTTGTGACTGGCACCTGTAAATCATGAAGGAGCGCCTTACAATCAGAAGTTATGCAGCGTGTGGTGGGTGTGAGTATAAGGCCTAAATATTGAACCTTTGGTGAAGCAATTTGGGCTTTAGAGGGAGAGACCCGGTGTCCCCTATTACAGAGAAAGTTAAGTAAAGCTGCGGTGTGTTGTATAGATGTAGAATGATACGGGGAGCAGAGTAAGAGGTCATCTACATATTGAATAAGTGTGCTATGCTGGAGATTTATAGCTGCAAGGTCATTGGCTAAGGCTTGGCTGAAAAAGTGAGGGCTATCTCTGAATCTTTGGGGTAAAACTGTTCATGTTAATTGTGTGGACTGGAAGGTGTCTGGATCTGTCCATGTGAACGCAAAGAAGTCTTGGAATTGGGAATGTAGGGGAATAGTAAAAAAAGCATCCTTTAAGTCTAATACTGAGAAGTGGGAGGTAGAAGGAGGGATGTGAGAAAGAAGAGTGTAGGGGTTTGGGACCACAGGATGTGTAGGAAGGACTGCTGTATTGATAGCTCTAAGGTCTTGGACCAGTCTGTATGTACCGTTAGGTTTTAGTATGGGTAGAATGGGGGTATTATAGGGGGAATTGGTTGTTTTTAGGAAACCATTTGAAAGGAGTCAACAGATAAGAGGTTTGAGTCCCCTCAAATGTTTTGGAGCTATTGGATATTGTGGGACACAGGGGAAGACTGAGGGATCCTTTAGGCATATAAGGACTGGAGCAGCATGAGTGGCATAGGTTGGATTAGAGGTATCCCAGACAATAGGGTCTACAAGGGACTTAGGGAGGGGAAGGTCATGGGAGGTGGGAGGAATAGGAACAGTATCTGAGGATTGAGTTTGAAGTAAAAGTATGGTGGGGAGGGTAAAGGTATAAGAAAAATTGAGTTTTTGTAACAAGTCTCTACCTAGGAGAGCAACTGGGAAGGTGGGGATAACTAAAAAATTGTGTGTGAAAAAGAGCTTGTTGAACTGGCATGGAATAGGACCTGTCTGTAGAGGTTGTGATGGCTTACCATCAATCCCCACAACAGAGATTTGTGACCATGAACATCGGCCTGTAAATTTACCTGAAACTTCAAACGAGACTCAGGATCCTAAGAGAGTCACCTTAGTGGGGGCCATAGTCCCCAAGCCCCATCAATCTTCTCCACCGATGAATCCAAGCAGGTCAGTCAATGATGAGTCTGGAAGCTATGTGAGTGTAGCTGCTTCCTGTGAGGGCATGAAAGTAGATGACTTACTTGCTCTCTGGTGGACAGGGCAGTCGACCTTCCAGTGGCCCTCTTGGTTGCAGAGGGGACATGGTCCCAGTGGAGGCCTGGGTTTGGGCAAGATCTTGCCCAGTGTCTTTGTTGGTCACACTTGAAGAACGGTCCTGGAGGGGCTCGGGTCTTGTTGGCCCCCTTGCCTTGTGGAGTATCTCCCGAGCTCCGAGTGCCGCTGCCAAGAATTGGCCCTGAATTTGGCCTTGAAGTTTAGCCTGAAGCTTAATCTTTTCTAGGTCATGTTTGGCCTGTAATTTTAGTTTTTTAAATTCTTTTTTTTTTTTTTTTTTTCGGCACCAGGGATCGAACTCACAACCTCACACCTGTCAGACAGGCGCTTACGCCACTGAGCCAAACTCCTGGCAGTTTTTTAAATTCTTTTAAAAAGAAAGAATGCTTGGACATAGGGCACCTCTCCCCACTTGTCGTTTAGGCAGCAATAGTTATCTAAATCCCGCAATGTCAAGGTGCCGTAAAAGGCAACCTAGGGGAGTGCTTTTGTTGGTTAGGGAATGAATATTTCCCATAATGGCCGAATTAAAAGGTGAGCCAGGGGTAGGGAAAGGTCACAAGTCAGCGGAAAGTCATCACCCCCAGTGAAACGCTACCGAGAGAGAGAGCCTCCCAAAAGGGAGGAGTCCCGAAGGACGAGTGAGTTCCAACAATGAATTCACCAGTCGTCACTGGAGAAGACAAAGGGGAAGTCCCGGAGGATGGCGGAGAGGAGTGTGGGGGTGTCCCGGCATGGCCACGGCTTTAGGGACAGGCACCCTGAGAGAGAGGGAAGGCTCACCTTGTGACCTGACTCTGTGACGACTCTCTGCCGGCACATGGTGGGGGACTGGCTTAAATTTTATGTGTGTACTTGAATAGGTGTGGGTGCCCAATTGTTCAGCAAAATATTGATGTAGATGTTGTAAAGATATTTGTAGATGTGACTAACATTTACCATCAGGTGGCTTTAAGTAAAGGGTTTTTAACATTAACAGTATGAGTGAGCCTCACCCAATAATAGTTACAGGCCTTGAAAGCAAAAACTGATGTTTCCCACAAAAGAAAAATTCTACTTCAACTCTATAACACAAATCCTGCCTGAATTTCTAAACTGTCAGCATGCCATATGAATTTCATGGTTGCAAGCTTCAAATTGGTTAAGCCAGTTCTTTAAAACAAATCTCTTTATCTCTGTATTTCCTACTGTTGGTTTCATTGGAAAACCCTGAAAAATGGGACTTGTAAATGTCATTCTAAACCCTTGTATAACAAATCAAGAACCAACATTGTGTTAAAGTAAAAAACTGAAAGCTTTCACTCTAAAATCAGGGACAAGACAAAGATGTCCACTATCACCATTCCTATTTAATATAATTCTGAAACATTAGCCCAAGCAATCAGACAAGAGAGAGAAATAAAATGAATAAGGATAGGAAAGGAAGAGGTTAAATTATCATTATTTGCAGATGACAAGATACTTCACACAGAAAACCCCAAAAACACCACCAAAAGATTTCTAGATTTAATAACCAAATTCAGTAGCACAACTCACTACAAAGTCAACTCTCAAAAATCAATAGCATTGCTGTACACAAATAACAAACTCACTGAGAGAAAAATTAGTGAAACCACACCTTTCATGGTAACATTGAGAAAAACAAAATACTCAGGAATCAACCTAACAAAAGAAGTGAAAGATCTATACGTTGAAAATTATAATACTCTGAAAAAAGGAGATTGAAGAGGATATCAGAAAATGGAAAGATATTCCTTGCTCTTAAGTAGGACGAACCAACATAGCGAAAATATCCATACTTCCCAAATTGTTATCAGATTTAATGCAGTCCCAATCAAAATACCATTAGTGTACCTCACAGAACTAGTGAAAACATTCCCAAAATTCATTTGGAACCAAAAGAGACCTAAAATAACAAAAGCAACTCTAAGCAACAAATGTAAGACAGGGAACATTACAAGCCTTGATTTTAAATTATACTACAGTGTGACTGTGATAAAAAGGATGTAGTATTGGCAAATAACAAATAAACAAACAAACACCAACTAATCAAACAAACAAAAAATACACCTGAGAATCAATAGAACAAATTAGAAGATGCAGAAACAACTCTAAACACACTCAGTCACCTTATCTTTGACAAAGTGGCCAAATATGTTCACTGGAATAAAGATAGCCTCTTGAATAAATGGTGCCAGAAAAACGGACTTTCAGCATGCTGAAGACTAAAACTAGACCCACACCTCTCACCATGCACTAAACTAAAATCCAAATTGTTCAAAAATCTAAATATTAAAACAAAAACACTAAATCTACTGAAAGAGAACATAGGTAGAAAATATGAAGACATAGGTGTAGGCAGAGACTTCATGAACCAAATCCAGACTGCATGGAAAATTCTACAAAGAATCAACCACTGAGATCTCATATTTTTAAAAAGTTTTGCACAGCAAGAGAAATCATCAACAGAGTGAAAAGACAACTCACAGAGTGGGAAAAAGATTTAACAAGTTGCTCCTCAGACAAAGGACTAATATCTAGAATATATAAAGAATTGAAAAAAATCAGATCCCCTAAATTCAAAGACTTAATTCAAAAATCAGCATCTGAGATGAATACACAATTCTCAGATGAAGAGTGGCAAATGGCAAATAAATACATGACAAAAATCCAACATCTCTGGTTACTTGAGAGATGCAAATTAAAACAACACTGAGATTTCATCTCACCACAGAAAGAATGACCATCATCAAGAAATCAACCGATAAGAAATGCTAGTGGGGCTGTGGGGAAAAAGGAACCCTTCTCCACTGTTGGAGGGAGTATAGCCTGGTGCAACCACTGTGGAAATCAGTGTGGAGATTCCTCAAAAAACTAGCGCCAGAGGTCCCATTTAACCCAGTTGTTCCACTTCTTGGTATTTTCCCAAAAGAATTAAAAATATCACACCACAGCAATATATGAGTACCCACATTTATAGTGGCATAGTTTGAAATTGCTAAATGTTAGGAACAACTCAAATGCCTATTAACTGAGGAACCGATAAAAAAATGTGTTTTTTAATATAATAGACTACTACTCTTCCATAAATAAGGATAAACTTGAGACATTCATTGCTAAATGGATGGACCTTGAGACTATACTCTTAAGTGAAATAATCCACACACACATGTGTATACCACATTGTCTCTGCTGTGAGAAACTGAAAGTGTAAATAAAAACCAAATTTTATGAGAGATATGATGAAATGGGAAAAAATCGTTCAAAAGGAAAGGGGAACTAGGGAGTGGGGAAAGAGAAGAAAGGGAAAAGGAAAAATGAGAAAAGAAGGATAAATTGGAAATAAAACTTTGTAAAAACGGAGGGGAAGAGTGACTGAAGAGAGTGGAGGGTAATGGGAGGATGTACGGGGATGAATTCCCTATGATGAATGCAATCACCATATATACCTAAATTGAACAATAAACTTAATTAAATAAAATAAAACATTCATGCATAATTGAAAAAAATGTCTTTCTTAGAATAAAAGAAAACTTTTTTTTGTCTTCTATTATGGTGAGGATACAGGTTTTTCAATGAAGGTGATACATAACAAAAAAGTTGAAGATTTCTCATGAAAAATAAATTTACTAGTGGAATCACTTATGTTAGACAGTACATGGAAAAGCATATGTTTAATGTTGAGTCACATAGGGTAAGCATATATTGACAGTATAGTATCAAAAGATCTGTTCCCTGTGAAATTGGAAAATATGGGCATAATTTTATATATTTATATATATATATGCAAACATATGTTATCAAAGATAAACTCATGTTAAAATGACAGAATATTTGGATTAATTATTCTTAATTTAAGAAAAATGATGAAATGTGTTCAAAGTTTGCTGAAGAACACACTGGTACCTGGGTTTATGAATGCAGTTCACTCCCCGATTCTGGGGAAGATGGCTGTCCTCATGCTCGTGTCCATGTGGGTTAGATGGCTTTGGTGGTGCTACCCATTTGATACAGAATTCATGAGCAGAAGAAAAATCTTGCTGAGTTCTTCTGTTGGTGAACTGAGTTATTCTTAAACAGAAGCGTTTTTGAACTAAAGTATTACTATATAGTCAGTGGAACTGTGAAAACACTACTTCAGACAATCTTGTAAAATTTGGTGGCTTAGTGCCAGACAGAAACACCCAGTTTTACCTGATCAAGAGTAAAAATGCTTGACCAAATGGGTTTAGTTTTCAGTACTTTGTGAGTGATTTGTAAATTTCTCAAATAAAAGCAGAGCAGAATTTTCCAAATTAATTTCACCAAGAAATTATTCTGGGTAATTACTAACACAAGGGTATTAGTGGTTAGGTGAATTTGGGGTGTGATAAATTATGTACAGTCAATTTTGACTCTTGAAGTGAGAAATACACTACATTTCAAAAACTAATTTGATTGAAGTCTCCCCATTAATCTTCCATAAAAGGCTGTAATTGAACAGAAACTCTATTCTGTGCTTTGGTAATACTATGACTCTGAGCCCCTGAGGTACCTTTTTGAAATCTGTCTTCTCATATTTTATAAATGATATCTGCTGCTCAGAGATGTGTAAAACTTCAGTAGGGTGATATTTGCAGGTATTTTTTAAATATCTAAAAATGCTGCCTAATTATACAGTGGATACTTTGCTGCTTTGTGATTTCATGTATCGGAAGGGTTTCTGTATTTGAGGTTAGTTTCTCATTTGAGAATCTTTGTGGAAAGTAGGACTGTACCTGCTACCATGGAAACTGTGAGGGAATATGCATTTTATTTTCTAGATAATGGTGGGATACTTGACCTTCGTTCAGTGAATGAAATACTTCTTGATAGGATTTAGAATACTGCTAAGTGACAGAGATGATTTTGTCCAACTCCAATAATGTTTTCCAAGAAATATGTTTCATCTCTACTATATAATTCTACCCCTGTCATGATAATCTACATCTCAACTATATAATTCTATATCTTTCACGATTCTCTGGTGTAGTCAACTCTGCATTTTGAAGGTTTTCCTTGGCCTGTAGTTTAAGAAAGATATTTATGTTGAAAAGTATGATTTTTCTTCAAAAGTTAGAGCACTTTCATTTTTCCTGCGCAAAGAAAGCAGAGAGAAAATCATGTATATTTCATATGTTATAAATTGAGGTAACCTCAAAAATTGTGCTTATGACTGTCTCAGTAAATTGTTCTCAGGATTCTAGCAAAAATAATCAAACAAACAAAATGCTCAATCAGGCTGCAAAGCTTTTATTTCCATAAGGCAGATATTACCTAACCCATGGAACTTAAAGCTGTAAGTGAGAGGGGAGTCCCGGGGTGTTTCATTTGCTCTTAAGCAGGGAGTTACCCCAGGGAGTTTGTGGTAAGGCTATTTTTTCCCAAATGGCACCCTCTAAGCCTGAGAAGCAGTCAGGAGATGAAGCACAGTGTGTTGGAAACTGTATAGTGGATGATTAAGGAAAGATCTAGAAACAAACAGGGCTGGTGAGGTTCAGGCTGCCTCCCAGGGCATCTCTCTGAAAGACACAAGAACAGTTCTGAAGACGACTGTTTTCCATTGTATTTATTATTTGCATCATATTTCAATTGTTTCTCATAACAAATCATCACGGTGATCATTTCATGAAGGTAATGTAGGAGGAAAAGACAGGGAATATCCTAGGGTCTCCGTAGTTTGCCTGTCAGGCTCATTCCATGGCTGTTCCAGTGCTAGGTCTACAACAGTGGAAATGAATGGTAAATTAGAAAATAGTTATGAATGCTTTTTTTCCTAGTGTCCTATACATTCTTTTTTGTTATTAAATAAATAAATAAATAAATAAATAAATAAATAGAAAATAGTGACCCTCAGCCATAATCCTGCTCATAAGAGGCATACAAGGTCTTGCTGTTTTTATGTTTTTGATAAAGATAAACCTGGCTAACATGATCCGTATATCCATATGGTCCAAAAAAGGAAGTAAGAAAGCCCCAATACTAAAGGAAAAGAAGTGCTCGTTCCTATTGTACCAAGGTACAATCCAGTGTCTTTTTTTCTTCTTTGAACAAACAATGTGTCTGATTTTCTGCTTTATGGGAATGGACAGTCACTGCCAGGACACAGAAGGCAATGAAAGGCATAATGATGTCCTTGCTATAGCTTGGAATTTGAATGTCCAAAGGGCCTATGTGTTAAAACTTGGTGGCTAGGCTGACATAATTGGGAGGTGGTGGAATCTGAGAGTTGGGGGTAATGGGAGGTCCTTTGGTCACTGGGGTGAAGGATCCCAGCTGCTCCTTTTGCTTCCTGATCATAAGGTGAAGACTGCTCTGCTCACCTTCCTCACCACTGCTCCCTGGCTCCCCTGTCAGAGGCAGACAGCAGCGGGTCTGCTCAGTCATGAACTAGAACTTCTAAAAGTGTCAACAAATGCATAGGCTTTTTCTTCATAAGCTGATTATCTCAGGTATTGTGTTATAGAAAACTGACTACTATGGTTTTCCTGTTCTTGAAATCGTTCAGTAGTTTTTGTTTTGGTAAAACATTGATGAGTGTGAAATTTTTAAAAACAAGTTGATCTAATTTGTGTTATGGTGTATGTGTTGCTCCTTATTTTTTTCTCCCTTTCAGAACAATGTAATGAGTCTTGTTTGTACACTGAAAGAAATTCCACTTTTCACTATCTGCAGTAAGTTTATGCCTTGGAATGAGGGTGAGATCAGAGATGCCAACACAGTGCTCTTTCAGCCTGTCACCTATTTCTCCCCCAGCAAGAGCTCTCTGTGCTGGGCTTAACTCTGGTATCTGAAATGGTTTTTACCCATCTTGATTCTACCAAGTTAGGAAACTCCTTTATCCATTGGCAATCCAGGGGACACTGGGTTTCCAAAGCTGAAGGGGAAAAGATTACTTGGCACTGTGAGACAGACAGTAATTCCCTCTCAGTGGGGCATGCAAATATGATGCAAACCAATTTGAGGGCTTCAAGGCTTGAAGAAAAGAATTGATCCAGGGTCCCAAAACTGTTGAGATGACAACTCAAGTTGGTTATAACCTTTGTGAAGAGCCATGTAATTGTTGACTATAAGGCACGAATTGGATGTTTATCTAGGGATCAGAACACCTAGAGACAAAAGGATTCGGCTTTCTACTAGCTGTTAAGATCTCTCCCTAGAGATTGGTAGGTTTTTATTAAGAAGAAATACATGGCCCCTGCAAAGTTAGCTGAACTGTTTAGAAACAGTTTCACCTTAAGCTTATCTGTTACAGTAGGAGAAAATCATAGAAGAAAGTGGATATTTTCTAGAGTAATTTAAAATATGATGGAAGAATTTCTCCATGGTAGCAAAAGTACTTGACATTTAGTCATTAAACCAGGACTTGGGTTTGGAGCACCCCATTACTGGAATCAAATTGTTTTGGGGCAAAGCTGCAGTAATTGATTGAATATGGAGTTGTTCAATAGGGCAACAAAATTCTCTCTCTTGGAAAAGTAATCTGCTGGTAGAGTTTTAGAAGCCTAAAAAACAGTTTAGGTTGTATAATTATTTCTGGATATCAAGTGCACCAATCTTATAATTCTGTGAAGAAGATATAATCTTGTTACTCAAAACCAGGTAACCACTCCTTGGATGAGGGAGTACTGGTAGGCCTTCATTTTTGCAGATTGAAATTATGATTATCAGGCAGAGAATAGAATTGAGCTCAAAGGAACCAAAGCATTTTGCTGAAATCTATGGAAGAAATTTGTGAATGGCTTTTGAGCTTTCATCCAGATGATCAAAATGCATTTGGATGGCCAAATAATTGGGTAATGCAGAAATTGAGGAATTTCTTAAAATCTAGAGAAAAATACAGCCTAACACAGGAAAAAAGATGAAAAAGTTTTATACAGAAGAACACGATGACTATGAACCAAAAGAATAATTGCCAGAGTAAAAAATAAATAAATAAATAAATAAATAAATAAATAAATAAGAGCTGATAGCATAATGAGGCCTTTGCACTAGGTTGGATATTGGATACCCCCAAAGGCCCAGGTGTTAAAAGCTTGATCCCAGATGGTGCAGTTGGAAGGTAACGTTTGTAGTAGAAACATCAGTGGCAACAAGTTGCCAGTAATATTTGTTAGTAATATTTAGACATATATACACATTTTAATTATTTTAACAGCACTGAGGTAGACACAACATTTTTCACTGTACAGAGCAGAAAACTGAAATTTACACACTAGAGATAGGTGGTTCAAATTTATAAAGACAGATAATCTAGACTAGATGAATCCAGAAATGAGTTTCCTTGGCCACTCACCTTGTACTGTTTCTGAGTGTTTTCCTTTTTACTACTTCAAATAATTAAAATAGTTGACAGCAGAAAAGCAGAATGTGGTGAAATGACTTAGTTTCATTAGTCAATGAACTAGCGGGCATGTGGTTTCACACTTTGGTCAACATAGAACAAAATACACAGAACAAAAATTTGATGCCACTAAAAATCCTCAGTTCATGTAAGATCTGAGGTGAACCCGATCCATTATTTGTATCATTTAAAAATCTCAAATGTAATTTTTTAAATGAATCTAATAAGATCTGGAGTGAAAATATTGTGGTTGAAATGTGGAGAGTTCAGGTCACCTGGACTTTATAGTTTGAAATTATGTCTAAATAAACTATTTATGTTCTTAATATCTTCATCAGGCATTGTTGAATGAAAGTATAATATCTGAAAGAAGTCGGCGTGGTTGTATTCCAACAGTGCTGCTTTTATTTGAAGCCGAATGTCTTCCCCAAACGCCATGCTGCATCATTTTTAAGACTTGATGACAAGTCTGTGTACTTTTTCCTATTGACGGACATCAGGATCCCTATAGTGATTGTTATGATGTCACTATCTTAGCTGTGGACTTACGATGAATGTAGCACCAGCCTGGGCAACCTATAAATCTACAGTCACCTGTAAATGTGTCAGGAAGTGGCTGTGTGCACTTGTATAAGCTCTTTACCTTTTTTAGATCCTTAGTATTCTCAATTATAAAATCAATTTGAATAGATAATAAATAGGACAAATAATTTGAATAAACTAACTGGTGGTAACTTTCTACTCCGATATACTGGATTCTTTGGTGCTGTATTTTAAAAATGTACTTACCTAGGATAATACATATGCATTATGACTGCAGTCTGCCATTCATTTCAGCATCAATCTGATAACAAAAAACAATGCAATATATAATTTAAAAGGTCCTTTATTTGCAGGCTACTAGATCAGAGAGAAGATAGACCACATTTTGCAACCTAGCTTAGAAGAGTCCTGCCAAAATGCAATTTTATACTGCAGTTTTTATTGGTTGTGCTTCACATTTATTTAGCTTTATATTGTCCTCTGCCTTAAAGAATTTATAGTCTTTTTGGAAAAATAGACAAAAAAAAAAAAAAACAGACAGGAGTATTTAATAAATGCTAATTAGTGGGTGTACACAGAGTGTTATGGGATAGAGGGAGAGGGATTCCTCGAATGAAGGAAGCCTGATGAAAGATAGGGAAACTGGGTTGAGTCTTTCTGCACAGAGCCCTTGAGATGAGACCATGCGTGATGCTTGGAAACTGCAAGGAGTTCTGGAGAAGCCTGCAGGAGGCGCAGGAGGTTGGGCTGCAAAGAAACCCAAGGGTCTAGAGCCACTGGACTGGGGGAATTCAGCCTTCAATTTGGAAGCAGTGGAAAGGTGTGGGAGGAACATATTAACTATTTTGTGTTTTACAGGGATTATTTTGATTCAGTGCAGAGATGGAATTGAGTGTGAAGCCCTGAGGACAGGCTGGAGGTACAAGACCTACCGGGAGGCTGTGGTCCAGGTGAAAGTTTTCCTAAAACTGGGCACTAAAAATATTGAAAAAGACAGGTAGAATATTGAGCAATATTAAGTTAGAGTTGATAGGATTTAGAATTTGATTGTATATGTGTGGAAAAGGAGAAGGATAAATTATCACTAAGTTTTTAGTTTTGGAAAATTGTGGTGATATTCATAAATTTAAGAAACACAAAAGGAAGTTTTAGGAAAAAGATTTTTGTTATACTGACTCTGAATTTTGTTTGTGCTGTATTTTGAGACAGGGTCTTTCTATGTAGTTGAGGCTAGCCTTGAAATCACTATGTAGCCCAGGTTGGCCTCAGATTTGCAGGAATCCTCCTGCCTCAGCCTCCCAGGTGCTGAGATTTTAGGCATATGTTACCATGCCTGGCTGAGTTGAATTCCTTATGGAATGAGACCTCATGTAATGAGAGAGCCCCACAGAGATCTTGAGAAAATGCTGGTGCAGAGGGGAAAAGTTCTGGCTAGATGCAGAGCTGTAGCATAGAGGCATGTGCAAAGGTGAAAATCCTCAGGGAAATGTACTACCCTGGGGTTGGAAAGGACCAAGGAAAAACTCTGGAAAACAGAAGTTTAAAGAATAGATAGAGGAAGAAGAAAATGTCAAAACAAGACAGAAAAAAACATGTGAGAAAGAGGAAAAATATACTACAGATGCCAAAGAAACTGATTCAAGAAGAAGGGGAGGTTCTGGGTATCAAGTGTTTTGCAGAGAAGTCTGACTAGGACTGAACAAAGTTTATTGGATTTATCAAGAAAGACACTATTGATGCCACTACGTCAGGAGTGATATGGTAACATCAGAAGCCGTATTACACAGGACTGGATAATTTCCAAGAGGTGTGATGAGTCAGGGATACTCTACGGGTTTTCAGAATCTCATAAATGGAGAAGAAAAGAAAAATAGCTAGAGAGGTGTCCATAGTTTATTTGTTACTTTTTCATGTATATATTTTTGAGATAAGGATAAAAGCAATTTTAATACAAATTGGGTAGGCCAGTGAAAAGAAACTGTTAATACAAAAGTAGAGATTAAAAAAGATATGGTATTTTTATATAATGGAGTACTACTCAGCTATAAAGAAGGATGGCATCAAGGCTTTTATAGGTAAATGGGTGAGACTTGAGACCATATTCATAAGTGAAACAAGTCAGACTCACAGGTGTGAATAATGTATTGTCTCACTAGTGTATAAAATTTAAAGAGCAACTAAGATCCAAAATCTATAATAGATATTGTGAAAGGGTAAGAAACTGCTCAAAGGGGAAAAATAAGTAGGATAGGGGAAAGGAGAAAAGAAAGGGAAAAGGAAAAAAATATAAATTTATTTATATATACGTAAAATAGCTGAGATTATCATACTACTAATTCTATTAGTTCTTGGAAAAGAACAGTTATTACCCATATGATTAGATCAATTTGCATGTCTATATCTGGTAATCTAAGCAACTCTTTTGAAGATAAGGATATGCAATATTACAACAATTGTTAAATTCCTATCATCTTGTTTTGAAAGCATTATATTGTTATGGTTTTGGGTTTTTGTTTGTATGTCTCTTGTTTTTTGTTTTTCTTTACTGTGTTTTTTTTCCTTTTAAAATAAAACATTTTTTTAAAGTAGAGATTATAATTAATGAAGGATGATTACAAGTAAAGGAGGTCAGTGGAATTCAGAGTGATACTTTTAACCTGGCATATGTTTTGCTATTTTAACAATAATTTTGGATTTTCAGTCAATAGTTAGTAGTCTTTTAGGAACAAGATTTTGCTTTGGTACTAATCAGCTCAGTGAGGACTGAAGACCTTGACAGCATGGAGTGAAAGGAGTGGGCTAACATGCAGACTGAGCCTATAATTTTCCTAACATCCTACAACCTCTGTAAATCATACTCTGTCTATCTACGAGAGGACAATGAAAATGGTACATAATATTTAGGGTTGTTTTATGTTATTCTACAAATGTGTGCCCATCTGAGGCTATTACTGTTCTTCTCAACACATCCTGCATTCTCCATCTCCTGAGAGATACCAGAACGGCAGCATGGTGACAGTCCACCCCAGGATGTGGAGTCCAACACCCTTTTTGTCTGCCCAGCCCTGCCTGGCTGTTTGCATTTGTCTGCTTTCAAGATTCTATCTGAACTTCACCATGGAATTGCAGCTTTCTGTAAACTTTGAGCAGTCATATTTGGTGTTGACTAGAGGTCTTAGTCAAATCCCAGAGGAGATTCAGAGATGAGCTCTCAGAAGACTCTATCAGGGTGCCCTGTCTGCGTGATGGTGGAGAGAGAAAAATAGTTGAATTACGACTTTGAAACTGCATGTTGTCTTGCAGGCAGTGGGCCTCTGTGACAAAAACAAATGAGCCCATTGTGACAGCGCCATGGTAAAGCCAAGAAAATATCCCTGGTGATTCTGTTTCTCAGTCATGTCAATTAGGATGATGGTGGTGGTGGATTTCTACCTAGTGAGACACTACTCTGGTCCCTTTTTGCTACTTTTCTAGAATTGTGCCAAGACACACAGAAAAGCAAGCAGAACTCAATCTCTGGATATAGGAGTAAAAGGAGTGGATGGACATTCCTTTACACACACAAAAAGTCACGCAAATATAGACCGAGGGGACCTAACAAATTTTTCTCCAAAGGTGAATGCTGTTCTAACAGGTGTTCCTTGACATGAAGTCAGAAAAGCAGCCTGAGATTGCTTACCCAGATGTGAGATGGCTTTAGAAGGCCACAGAAACAGCACAGCACCAAATCTTTGGGACTCTAACTCATCAGTTGTGTACAAGAATCTCAACAACCCCGTTGATCTCCCTGTTTAGTAATTACTGAATGATGGGCTACTCAACTGCACTAGTGTAAGTTTGCTGGTGACAACACTAGGAAATAGAAATCTGTCATCTCATCGCTGCAGTTAAAACTAAAAGTGTCTTAAAATGACAATATGTTATAATGGAAGATACACTGACAAGCAAAGACATGAAGAACAAGGGGTTTTGGGAAGCATGTATTTCATTTCCATAGTTCAGTTTGTCCTCTTTGAGGCAAGAGGAAATCGTGCATCTGGAAGCAGAGAGCAAAGGATGGAGAGGATTTCACAATGAGTCTGTGCAGGAACTAGAAGGTTGCTTTGTCTAATTTTGCCCTCTTTTTAAATGACCAAGAATCGAAGAGTGAGGTTAAGAAACAGGGAAGTATACCATGGAGATGGGAAGAGGATCAAGGAAAGAAGAGAGAGGGGAACTTGGGGGTATGGGGGAGTGGAAATGCTCCCGATGTCACGTGGATGTGTATCAGACCCCACGCCGAGTACAGTCACTGTTGATCACAAACTTATACCAATAAAGAATTTATTTATTTATTTATTTATTTTTTGGTACTGGTGATCGAACTCACAACTTTGTGCCTGCCAGACAGGCGCTTAGGTCGCTGAGCTGAATTCCCGGCCTTATTTTTTGAGACAGGGTCTCACTATGTAGTTCAGGCTGGCCTTGAGCTCACTTTGTAGCCCAGGCTAGTCTCAAACTCACAAGGATCCTTCTGTCTCAGCCTCCTAAGTGCTGGGATTAAAGGTGTGCGCCACCAATGCCCAGCTCCAATAAAGAATTTTAAAAAGGAAAATTCTACTAGTAACAAATAACTTCTAGGTAAGGTGATTTTATTTATCTAAATTAATCTTAAATCTAGATGATCAAAAGCAAATTATACAAAAAGAAGAAATTGTTCAATTTAATCACTTGATACTAAACATTTTAATGTCCATTATGATAGAAATAATCTGATAATCCAACTTATTTAGTGTTTATATTCAAGTTTTATGTTTATGGAATTTTAATGAAAGATAAAGATGTGATATTTTTGTCAGAATAATTTAAAGAGCTGGCTTTTTATTAATATAGTCTTTTCATTCTAACTATAAATTGTCACCTACAAGATTAGCAAATAGAGACTACACTGTAAGTGTTAAAAATCAAGACAGAAATCATCCCTCAGGAGATCCTAAAGGAAGTTAAAAAGGAAAGAACGCCATGTAGCTGCATTTGTCAAACTGATTTAAAACTTTGTTTATTAGATATAATACAATAAAAAAACAAAACTTTACTAAAATACTAAAAGAATTGGTATTGTTATTGATAGTGTACTTTTTATAAAGTACTTTTCACAGTATAATTTTTATAGGGTCACTTCAAATATAAAAGAGCTGCTACTGAGAACAGACAAGTCATTTTCCAGTTTAGAGAAATCCAGTGTAGGTTTGATAGAAATTATGAAAGGACTATCATGTTCTCATAAATGAAGTTACCTGTAGTGAAATAGACCATTTCTAAATCCATAAAAAGTAAATTGACTACAAGTATTTAAATGGGTACTGGATGGCCTCTGGAAAGAATTAGCTGGATGAGAAATCACACTCAATCATCTTAATAGTTTTCTTCCAGCATTTATACTTTTGTGATTCTCTTATATCAATTTCTTGGATATTTTCAAATATGCTATAAAAGAAACAATTCTTTGTTTCTTTCATAGTTTTATGAATGAACAAAGATTCATAAGCATTCTTAAATAAATTCTTTCACTTACAGAAAATGACTTATAATTGGTTTTAAATCATTAGGCTAAGAACCATTGACCTTCATGGTAATGTCATTTTTCTGTAAAGACAAACAAAACTAATGAATTCAAAGCAGATCATAAATTATTATGTCTTGTGTCTAGATGTCCCCCAAAGCCTCATGCAGTCATAGTTGGAGCTTTTTAGAGGTGGTTGGATCTAGAGTTTGTGATGCTGGGATTAAGTGTGTGGTGCTGGGATCAAGGGTGTGTGATTACTGAAGCAGTCCACTGATTGGCTTGGCAAAGTTCTGGGTGTGGATAATGGAAAGGTCCACCCTGGATGAGTGCTACTCACTCAAGAGTAGGTAGCCTGGATAAAATATAAGGGACAGAAAGAGGGCTAGTGTCATTGATTGTTGCTTCTTACTTTGCTGCTTTGCTGCCTTCTGCCCACCATGAACTGCTTTTCCTTGCAAAGGCCCTCTGCTGTACCAGTCAGCTATGGACTGAAACCTCTACAAACTGTGAACCCAATAAACCTTTGTTCCTTTAATTTGGGTGTCAGGTATTTTGTCTCAGCAAGGTTCTTCCCAACACATGACAACTAAGACCAGTAACAAAGCTTTGTGTTACCTACTGAGTAACTACTTTGAAGACAGTGATACACAGTATAATAACTATTGTTATTATTATTTGGTTATGAAAATTTGTTTTATTTGTTCATAAAGCAAAAAGAAAAGAAAATAATAAATTCAATCATCAAAAAAAAAAAAAAAAAACCTCAACTGCAATCAGCAGAGTTGGAAAGGGGTATGAATTAATATGAGTTTCAGAGTTAAGTAGAGGAAAAAATGTTGTGTCATGATATACAGTTGTTCTTACCAGTGCCTCTATATTCCATAAATGAAGTGGCTAAGAACATAAAGTTCTTGGAATTATGGCTCATATCTCCAGTCTAATAAAATATATAGTGTTGCCCTGAGCTTTAGACTCTTCTAAACAATATAAGCAATTAATGGAGAGTAGTAGATAAAATGAAAAATATATACAGTTGGGCTAATTCTGAAAAAGGCCTGTAAAAACATACTTCCATAAAGTAAGATCAGTATCTGACTTGGAGGAGGAGAGCACAGTGTAAGACACTTACAAATCTCAGCAATTAGAGAGAGCCAAGGGCTAGTAACAATGGGCTCACTTGGCCTGTATAATGAGATAGAGGGAACACGAAGTGGCAGCCTCACATTGGCTTCTAGGAGAGAACCAAGAGGCCTCAGATACCATAAATACAGAAACACCAATTTATTGCTGCACAAAGCTCATGTTTATGCAGTGTAAAAAACACACGATATAGAAACTATGCAAATATATTTAAATAAGGAAGAAAGGACAGAAGAAGAGGACTTGGAGGGAGAAGAAGGAAGAAGAGAAGGGACATCATTTAAAGAAAGATGACCTAAAGAATTAACAAAAAATGAGGGGAGAGGGGAAGAAAGTTGGAAGATTTCTATCTAAGAGATCTAATTTCTTTGTCTTTCAGACTTAAGAGCCAACTGGTAATGTCTGAAAGAAATAGTCATGATTTTAAAAACTAACATTTCATAGTAAAACCTCTAACTTCAGAAATAACTGTTATGGTAAAGAAGCATTTTTGTAACCTGTAGAAATTCTTCAGCTACATTTCTTTTACTGGTGTCATATTAGAACAAAATGAAATTTAATATTTTGATAACTAAAATAGAAGGCATGATTCTATTTTCAAAAAGTGTATCTTTTTACGAATTTGCCTGCTCATATGTATGCAGGTCTATATAACTGCATAAACATGCATGTATATGCAGAGACTGACATTTGTACCATATTCTTCTCTTCTCTCATTTTTTAAAAGTTGTTACCAGGTTCAAAAC
Organism: Dasyprocta punctata; assembly: GCA_004363535.1. Taxonomy (NCBI): domain Eukaryota; kingdom Metazoa; phylum Chordata; class Mammalia; order Rodentia; family Dasyproctidae; genus Dasyprocta; species Dasyprocta punctata. The sequence continues at coordinate 36,205 of RJWM01007685.1, read as the reverse complement.
TAGAGTCTGAAAAACACATTGCTGCCTATATTCATAAATCCTTTTGTTTCTTGAAACATAAAATTTTCTAAGCTTGTAACTACCTTCATTACTTTACTTTTAAGTGAACATGATACAGAAGCAGTTATTTTCTTTATTTCACTGGTAAGATGCCAAAGTTATTACAGCACTGCCATAATAACATTTCAGTAATGAGAGAACTGAGTAAATCTGAAAGCACAAACTCTTTCAGTCTTCTGTAGTGAGAGTAGAGAGTTATGCTTTCCTACCTGTGCATCACAGTAACGAGGCGGTGAGTTTATGGAGCAGCACTTGGAGGCGAAGTCTGAGTGCTCGTCCACTCGGCCTGCCAGCTCAGTGGGTGTGGCATTAGGCAGTTTTGTTCTGAGTCGCTCTGCCAATCTGAAACACCATGTTTATGTAAGGTAAAACCTAGATATTTTTTGAACATTTTTCAGGCAAAATGACAGCCATTTCAGAACTTGTACAATAAAAAAATAAAAAGAGAAATACTTGTAGGTATCAAAAATTCTATTTTTTTCTGTAGTTGTGGGATGAGTTTTGGTGATATTTGAGATTAGAAAGAAAAATCTATTCCTCTTTCAAGACCATGAAAGTAAACATAGAAATTGCTGCTGACACTGAACTCCAATCTTTCCCCTTTCAGCATGAAAGATTTTTCTCTGGTTTTGGCTTTCAAGCTCCTTAAAGGATATTTCCTTTACAAGACCTCCTATGCCTTTATGTGTTCCCTTTCCTCCCATATTTCTTCCCTCATTTCACCTCTTCTGAACCCCATCTTCTAGAAAACACTGAGTGGGAGCCAGGCACACTGTTTGTTAGCTAGCTATCTCCCATTCAAGACTATATCACTATAGCACCTGGCAGCACTCGATTGTCTCAGTGTGAATAATGTGTGATTTTGGTGTCTCTCCTCTCAAAATTGACAGCTCAGCCTGGTTTCATGACTTTCTTTGAGATATTCACCCAGAAATGACCAAGGGAAGTGGAATAGACCCACTTTTACCTGGAGTTGGGCCTGGCAAGGTGGGTGAAGGGCAAAGACAGGAGCATATGGGGAGACTAGTTTGTCCATGAAAGCTTTATTAAACAAGTGTGTTCTAGCTGAGGATGGAAGGCAAGGCTGACTGGAAGGCATGGAGAGATCGGAGAAATACATGCTGGATGGAAGGAATTTCAGATACCTCAACTTGATAGACTCAATCTTCTCTAATTTCCTAGCCCAAATGTCAAGTCTACTCCATGTTCATCTGGAATTGAGATGATAAGATGATTTCTCAGTTGCCTTCATACAGTCCTGGAGCTTGAAACTTAGCAGACAATTTAATTTTGAATCATCTACTTGACATTATCTATCCTGTCTCCATCATGTTCTTTTGAGATTATGCCATCGAACACGTCTGATAACTGAGAAATCACCATTTCAATCTTAAGGATCACATAGGTTTTCTTTTCTTTTAGAGTTTGACTAAGGTATGGTTGATGGAGATCATTGGATATGTCCTGCTTTTAGAATTCACTAGGAAGATCTTTTTGGAAGTTCTATTTGTGTTTACTTAGAGTACTGGTTCAAAATGATTTGAAATGCATCTGGGATGTTCACTGAAGTTGAGAATGACATCGTCTTTCCAAACAGAAACTTTTCCCAAGAATCCAGTACTTCCTCTGTTATTACTAAGGTTTGTTATTTTATTGTTAATGTCTACCTATAAAGAAATGCTTTTTCCTCCCCTTAATTGAGGAAAATGACTATCATACATGATTTCAAGCCTTTTGCATTTATATTCCTAGTTCATAAGGAGCACATGCTGGTGATGACTGAGAGAGCAACAGATCAAAAGTTTGGATCTACTTGTCAGGAAATCTGTGATGAAATCAGGAGTGTTATAGCTTCTCAATATGTTTACCAATATCCATGGATAACTTCAGGGCACGAGTGTCTGTAAACTCCATGCTAGCATGGTTTGGTTGAAATTGACTGCTCACTTGGCACAGGGCATTTTTCTTCTTGAGAAAAGAACTCAGCTGCTCCTCATACTGATATTAGATTCTATTAAAAACTCCTAAGTTTTACCTCTTTATTGTATTGTTCACATAGCATATCCTAGACTTTCAGTTATCATTAAAGTCACACTCCAGCATTAGACAAATATTAATGCTGCATTTGGGGAACACGACCAGAAGAAGCCTCTTACTTTTTCTTGTATTCAGTAAATGTGTTTTCTGAATAATCTGCACATAATTCTTGTCCCTTCGCAATGAAAGAAGATAATTTCTTCTTCAGTTGAGGACCCTGTTAAGAAAATAATAATCTCATAACAAAATCCTTTGTCTTGACTCACTGTCCCAAGAGGCTACTAAATCAAAATTCCGTATTTCATCCACATAGGGTATTGGCAAGCATTTTCAGTATAAGACCAGATAGTAAACATTTAACACTTCGTAGGCCGTATGTGTTCTCCATTATAACTACTCCGCTGTGGACAAAAGTAGTCATGGACAATGTATAAACAGTGAAGATGGCTGTGTTCCAGTGAATGGACACAGAAATTCGAATTTATAATGGACACTGAAATTCAAATTTCATTTAATTTTCATGACAATGAATTAGTCAACTACTTTTGGTATTTTTTCCCAATAATTAAGACATACTATTTTTTTCTGTTCTGATCCTGAGGTCATACAAAATTCATAGTAGCCCATGAGCTTCAGTTTATCAACCAACTCTTGATCAATGAGATTGATAAAGAAACTCTCGAGCATTCTACCTTGTCAGTAAAGCAGGTAGCAGAGTCCTCAGAGTCACAGCATTCATTAAGACTCTTCAGGGTGGGCTCCAGGATTTTGCTAAGGAATACTTCTGGAATAGGAGTCCTTCTACTTAGTTCAAATGTATACCTGGCAGGAGAGAGAGAAAAGATAGATAGAACTCTTCAAGGTATGTGTAGGTACATGTACGGTTCATGTTCTGAAATGTGACATACTTACAACAAAGACAGAGCCCTTGTGCATCTTAATTAAGAGATTTATCCCAAACTGACTCAATATCAAGAGGCTTTATATTATATAATAATTTCATTAAAATATATTAATACTTACTTTGAAGTGTATAATATATTAATATATTACATAATATAAGTAAATATACTACATAATATGTCTTATTTGTTTATTCACATATATGTCTGATTTATATCATATATGCATATTACATATATATGATTTATATCATATATATGTAATATATATGTAATATATAAATATATATCATATGTAATACATAAACACATCTCTAAACTCCTATGGAACTGTACTTCGTAACAGAATTGATCCTACCGATAACATCAAGTGTGTACTTCACACAAGTGTTGTGTAAAAATAGGTTTGTGTAAATTTTTTATCATGTCTAATCCTGTTGCTATGTACTTATAAAAACAGTATATATAAGAAAAATGTAAATTAAAGTTCAATTCCTATCTAAATTCTGCTGTCTGATATTGGGAATTGCTACCGTAAAGTACTTTACCAATCTATTTGTGAAATATTTTTATGCTGAGTATGTCTGCTGAGTGAGTGTTCATAGTATATGCAAACCATGGCATATTTATCTTATAGTTCTTTTTATAGTAACATAAAAAATAAAATAAAAAAGATTTATCGTTTCCTCACATTCAAATTCATTTTATGTTTAGTGGTAGTGAATTACAAGTAATATGATAAAACTAGCTAATATGTATTAAATATTTTTGTCATACTATATTTTATAAGTGGGGAATTTTATTGTATAAAAAGCTCACACTTACTTTCAATTGCATTTCCACATGCATTTTTATTGGCAACCTAGGTACTCGGGCAATAATATCACTCTCAAGTGAAGTAAGAAGAGATTCAAGTTCAGAAAGATCGGGTCACTTCTTTTGCCATGCATGCACAGTAATCAGAGAGGCAGAGTCTGGAACTCCAAAGTTTGTTTCTCCATATAAAAATCTTTCTATTAAAGTCGATCATTCTTCATTTAAAACAGACTATTCAGTTTTAAATTTTTGAGCAATTGAAAACCAATTAACAAAGACTTCAAGTCCATTAAAAATATCGGAAGAAGCTGGGCGTGGTGGCGCACGCCTTTAATCCCAGCACTTGGGAGGCTGAGGTAGGAGGAGCGTTGTGAGTTCGAGGCCGGCCTGGGCTACAACGCGAGCGCAAGGCCGGCCTGAGCTACACAGTGCGACCCTGCCTCAAAAAACCAGGGATGGGAGTTTGGCTCAGCGGCTTACATGCCTGCCCTGGCAGGCGCGAGGTTGTGAGTTCAATCCCCGGTGCCGCAAAAAAAAAAAAAAAAAAAAAAAAAAAAATCCGAAGAACTGTGCCCATGTTTAAAGTGAGTGGTAGCACACCTTCCCTCATTGAGGCTTTTGTCCAGTGAGGGGTAGCACAAAAAAAAGCACAACCCGAGGCCCCCTACTTACTGATCCAAGGCTTTGGTGTTTGTCTGCTCACATACTTTGGTATCTGTGGGCAACTCAATGGCTGGCAGCTGTAGTGGTGCGGCAGCTGGCATGAAGTATATGCATGTAAAAATGCCCAAGGGTGTTTCTTCTTGACAACATTCTCCAAACTTAGAATTCTTCTTAGATAAGTTGTCACAGACCCTTACTGTGAATTCAGGCAGCTACAAAAGGAATGGTGAATTTGGGCATTATTAGTTTCCTTGGTAGCCTTATTAAAAATAAGACTTAATCTTGTAAGTCCTAGAAGCATATTTCTAAAAGTCAGTGTGAATATTCTTAACTAAAAATATGGAGTATCTGGAGACATAAGTGAGATACATGCAATAGAGATAAGCAACAGAGTCCTAGTTAACCTTATACATCATGATAAAAAGTATCCATTAACACAGTCACACATTTTTGGTGGAAAAAACAAGGCAACACAATGTGTCTATTACTAAGGATGCAAACAAGACCTTGAAGACTGACCTTCATCTAAAGCAATTAGTTCAACTGGTCTCTACTTGAGTAAATTATACAATTTAAAAATAACAAAACATTTGAGCTGCTGATCAAATTATAAAAAAATGCATCAAAAACAGTAATAGACTCTAATAGTATAATGATTTAAATACTAATAGGACTTTATGTAGTAATGAAAACTGTGCACTTTTCAGTACTATTATGCTTTTGAAATGTGGCTAGTATGAAGAACTGAGATTTAAGTTATATTCAATCTATCTATATATACTCAATTTGAAGCATTAAATTTAAATAATCATGTGTGGCTAGTGGATACTGTACTGTAGAGTGCAGGTAGGTTAAGAGTTTGGGAATCAGATAATTTTTCCTTGTATGCTGATTTTGTTACATAAGTTTCACAGTTTCAGACTAATGAATCTTGTTCATCTTTCTTTATAGAGTTAAGAAGACAATGCATGTGAAAAGTAGCTCAGAAGTGCATGTTCCTGTTGAAATGTGTATCCAGTAGTGCACACAATGGTGTTAAGGACAAACACCTTACCTCTTTGGCCATGCAATCCTCAGAGGTAGACTCACAGCATTTGGAGAGGATTGTAGTGATATCTTCAGCTAGTGGCAAAACGTCCTCAAATTCAGCAGTAGGCACTTTTTGGCCTAATTTTATGAGATGGCTAAAGAGTTGAAAATGAATTTGTTAGCATACCCACATTCTCAGTTTTCTTGGTTTCATTACCACACCAGCTTGATGAATAATGTAGTTTCAAAGCATGGAGCGCATGTGCACTTGTGCCTGTGTAGCAAAACTGAATATTCAAGATCAAATCATCTCAAATGAATGTTTTCATATTTTCAGAAGTCAAACACAACTTCTCTTCTGGCCAAATCTACATAGTTGAAGCATACCTTTAAAATGTTGACTCTGAAACAGCAATAAAGAAAGCAGAGGTAATTGGAACTGGGGAGATAGATCTTTCCCAGATGGAAAGGGGATCAGTAGATGGAGGGAGGGGATGAGAGAGGAATTGATATATACATATTTTTTTCTTTATCATTTCACCTGCCAAAATACGTTTGGGTTTCTTTCATCTTGTGGTCATTGTGAATAATGCTACAATGAACATGGTGACTTGAAACATAGGATGAGTGTTTTAAATTCCACAAGTGTTATAGTAAAAGACACATCGACATGAATTTCCTTCAGAATCCTCCTCCCCCTCACTCCAAATACACTTATTGTTTTTGGCACTTTCTGAAGCAGATCTGGAGTCCTCTTCTGTCTCTATAGTTGTGATGTCTTGTCTACCTCAATGCCTGAATTAATTAAAAACACTTACTTTTTGTGGTCGCTTTGACACTGGGAAAAGCCAGACATCGCAGGATGCCTGAAGCGGTACATAAGGTACATCGGACAGACTGTTACATTTGTATGAGCCTGCCTTTTGTTAGATGGGACTTGGTGGTAGCCTGAAGTATATTTGTGATTACATCTTATAAAGACTCATGAAAGAGGACGTCCAGGACTTCTCCAGAAAATGGCAAGAACAATAGGATAGGTATGTTCCAAGACAGGGAGAGTATTTTGAGGGAATAAACAGCAATGCATCTTTTACTGCAATACATTACTAAAATTTAAATGTTCACTGTGTATTTTAATCACCCCTTGTATTGCCTTTTCTCTCAGTTATGTCCTCTAGGCAAAAGTTTTAGCTTGATGTGATTCCCTTTTCCTTGTTTTTCTTGACCACACTTTCAAAGAATCATTGCCACGTGCAGTACCCTGAAAATTTTCCTTCTGTGTTTTAGGTCTTACATTCAGGTCTTCAATCCCTTTTTGAGTTCACTTTTGTATATGGTGTAATGAGAGGGTCCAGTTTCATTCTTTTGCCTACAGATATCCAGGTTTTTCTTGTTGAAGAAACTCTTTTCTCTGTTTTTTAGTTTTGGCACTCTTGTTACTCATGTATGAAAACGTTTTATATCTGGCACTCTATTCTATTCCTTTGGTCTATTTATCTGACTTCATGTCAGCTTCACACATCTTGAGTGTTGTTACCTTCCAGTATGTTTTACTATCAGGAAGTTTTAAGCTCCCAATTTTACTCTTTTCCAAAATTGCTTTAACTATTTGGGATCCCTTGAGAGCCCCTTTTAGTTTTAAGGTGTGCTAGATCTTGAATATGGAATGTCCCACAGTCCTGATGTTGGGAGTGGTGGAATCCTGAAGATGAGGCCCAGAGAGAGGTCTGTGGGTTATTGTGGACTTACCCATCAAAGAGGTAGTGAAACCCCAGTCCTCTTCCTCTTGGGTCTCCTGGCTATGAAGTGAGCAGTCTGCTTTGCCATGTGTTCCTGCCCTTACCCAGCCCCAACATCACAGTGCCAACTGGTCACAGACTGAAACCTCTAGAATCATAAGCCAAAACAAGCCTGTTGTCTTTATAAGTTGATTATTTCAGATATTTGTTACAATAATTGAAAGCTAACAGATATTTTTCTGTTTTGACAAAACATGTTTTTGACAGAGATTCTATTAGGTCAGCAGATTGTTTTCAATATGGATATTCTAATAGTAGTAAGACTTCTAAACAAAGAGCATGAGGTATTTTCCATTTATTGTTTTCTGTTTGCTTTCCTTGAACAGTGCTTTGTAGTTTTCATTAAGCACTGTTTTATAATATAATTTTGGCAAACTGTGATATTCTTTTATATTTATGTACTATAAGTGGAACATTTTCTATCCTTTAACTACTTAGGAAATCTACAATTTTTTTTCTTATAAAACATGGCAACAGTATTTTGCAGCTTCACATTTGTTCAGGTAAGTGATATTTCTTTTTCCTTATTAGTACATGTTTACAGTATGTGATGTTTACATTCCTTGTGGGAAGTTGGAACATGTACATCTAAATTTCTTTTTTTCATTCCTTCTCTCTTCTCTTCTTCCTCCTCCCTCCATCTCTTGATCCTCTTCTCATTTGAGAAAGATGATATTGCTCTTCAGTAAATTCTTTGTCATTAGTGCAAGTATAAATTAATGATTAATTAAGTAGTGCACATGGTGATTTTATATTGTAAATTCTTATGTTCTACTTGCTGAATGCACTATCATTGTGAATGGCAAACTAAATCAAGCACTAGAGAAATGTCTCTGAGTAGTTAAATAATTCTGTGTTGGACTTTGTTATATATTTTCTTTTACAAACATCACGTTAGAGAACAATAACATGATAGATGGTGCAGAACCAAACTTCTAAACCTAAGTGTGCTGGTCTTTACCTGATCCTTGATTTCTCCTTTCCATAGACAGCATACTGTGAACAGACTCGATTTGACATAGTGGTCAGGAGTGATAAGTGTCTAATCTGGAGTCTCTAGAGAATAAGCAAGAATCTCATTAGATGATCAAGACTCACTGAAAACATTAAGCACAAACAGCAAAAGCAGATATTAATTTCATTATGTTTTTGATGAATAGAAAACTGAGCACTGACTAAATAGACTTACTGATACCTCCTTTCCAGAAAGCGCATATTTATTTCCTAATTAATGAAATTCTAAAGGAGACATTTTAGAAACTTTTACTAATTGCAAAATTACATACAGAAAAACAGAACAGAACTGCATAATAAATGGAACCTACTTCTTTCGAAAAGCACAGGGTTGGACTTGGGGAGGTGCAGCAGGACCCGACCATAGAGAGATAACTCTTGGTGTAACTAAGTAAAAGTAGCAGTGGAACTTGTCCATAATTGCTGGAGTATTCATACAAAAATCTGTGGGAGAAAAACAGGATCAGTTAAAAAATTTGCAGGAAAACAAAACAACACTTCATAAGTATTTTAATGAAGGAATGATATAAGATTACAGTTTTAATGTCTAAAAACCACTATGGATTCACAGAAAGAACTGTCATACTGGTCATGCTTAATCAATGTACTTATTTGAATAGATTGATTTCCATGTGATCTGCCTGAGGGAGGAATCCTTGTCCCCTTTATTCTCTTGATATCTAGACAAGTGCTCACCCATGGCAGCTGCTTATTAAACTGCTTGTTGAGTTCATTACAATGAATGCAGTTGTTGGATTGCCCCTTTATTATGTATCTCAGTTGATTTTCCTAGACAACAGCTACATTTAAATTTATTTATTTGTTGGGAGAAATTGTTTTAATTTTTAAGAATACAAGTCCTTATGAGCTAAAAGAGATTGTAAAATCTTGGGAAAAGGATTTATAGGAGTGGACAAACTAATTTATAACTTTTTTTAAAATAATGACAATTTGAATGACATTGCTTTTGATTTTTTGTATCTACATATGTGTATATTATTTTTCTGCTATCATAGATTGACTTTCCCCCATTTTTGTCCATTTTTAGACTCCTAGACTAACATCATCAGAGGCTAATCTGGCTCCTCATGCATACTAAATAATAAGAAGGTCAAACTTACATCCTCACTTTTGTAGTTCCTGTACCATGTTCACATCTATTTTTGGAGATAAATAGGAGTGAAGGGAAAAAAATAAAAAAAATCCTTGCACTTCTTATGCTGTAATGCAAAGTGAGTATTTAAAATGTGTATGGCTATAGAGTTGCTTCATCATTTGGGGTCTGCAAGGATCCCTGGCATACAGGAATCCCAGAAGGAACTGTTAAATGTTTGAATTTATGTCACTTGGCCAGGGGATCCAAGGTATCTGCTTCAGATGACAGAACTGGGCTGAGGGAGCCAACGTTTGGGACAGTGGTTTCCGGCTGATAAAGGCTTCGGGAAATCGGTACTGACAGGAGATACACTGCCTCGGGTCAGAGTCCGGCCCCACCGTCTGTGGCTGTTCAGGCAGCCGCAGAAGAGGCGTCGCTTAGAGAGGGGGTTAGATGAGGTTCGGCGCAGACATTTCATAACCCAGTGTCCTACTATAAAGAGAACAGCTTACTGGTCAGCAAATCCCCTGGGATCTTTCCTGAATGCCTCGCAGATTTCCTCATTGGTTGGCTCCACGTAGGTGGGGAACTCTTGCGGCTGGTGGCTGAGCGCGGCCATGCAGAGCTTGCGCTCCAGGCCCTCCACGGCACAGCACACTGGCGTGCCCTCGTGCACGGGGAAGGGAGAGTTGCTCTCGCAGGACTTGGCGGACAAGGCCGAGGTCTGGACCGAGAGGAGAGAAAAGGGAACTCACAGAGTATGCAAGTTCTCCCCTTGTAGTTCTCCACTGACATACATAGTGGTTACATTTTGTGAAGCTGGTGCATGTACCTAACACACCGTAATTCCTCCTCACCCCTGTCCTCCCCCTGTCTCCTCTCTCCCTCCATCTCTTGACCCCCTTCTTCCCTGAGCAAGATCAAACTCCCTACTTCCTATCATCTATCTTTTGCCCATTTATACTTTGAGCATAACGTCTTGGTCTATAATTTAACAAGTCTCATTAGTAACGAAGTGGTCATACAGAAGTTTCTGGGGGGATGATTTGTGAATATGAAAGTTGCACAATTACATTAGAGGCAAGTACAGGCCTTATTTATGGTAAGAAAAGATGCCCCTCAGAGTAGAACAAACAATAGAACTTTTAATAAGTAGACCGTGTCTGATTGCAGCCACTAGAATTTCAACCTCTTGGCCTGCGCGTGTCCCTGGGGACTTGGGCTCTCCGAAGGTGATAGGGACATCCCCCCTGTGGTTCCTGCGCCAACCCCTGCCGCTCTTCTCTGAGGTTACCCGGCAGGGATGAGGGCCTCCCTCCCTTCCCTTTATTAAATGAGCAGACTGCTGACACTGGACTACCTTCACCTTCTACAACCCTTTGCCTAATTGTTCTGGAGCGTGCTTTTGCATCACATTTATTCATAGGTTATGTAAAAATAAGAGATGCCAAAGTTACACAACCCGGAAATGTGATTCAGAAGGTCAAAGATGGTGGTATGAAAATCAGTTTTTCCCAGAGTTTCAAGATGTATTTTGAGGAAAGGCACAGGCAGAAGACCACTGCAGTGTTCCAATTTCCGGCGTCAGCGCTGCCACACTGATGTACGTTCACGGACAGAGCACTGCCCCAGGGATTGTAGTAACAGGGTGTTTGCTTTGGAAATATTCAATCCTTGAGATAAAACTGTAGCAAAGAGACTGACTTCATAGAGAAAAAAGGATTAGAAATAGTCTTTTCATTGTGGAAAAATTATTTTGGCATTTATGTGTGAAAAAGTAGTTTAATGTTCTTTTTTTTTTTGTTTTTTTTGCGGCACCGGGGATTGAACTCACAGCCTTGCACCTGCCAGGGCAGGCGCTTAAGCCACTGAGCCAAACTCCCGGCCCTGGTTTTTTTTTTTTTAATGTTCTTGTCCTTATTTTTTTGTATGTTGGTCTTCTTCCTAATGTAAAACTTCTAAACACCCTTCCTGCCAGGAAGGAAAGCAACATATTTCCTGAGTCATAGAAGCAAACTCTTCATCTTACCTTCCTTCACCTCTCAGAACTTTTAGGCTTTACGCTTACTCTAAATTCAGAGGAAGCGGAGTTGTTGTCTAGACCTCTCCGAGGTGTGGCAGGGAAGCCTCGCTGGCGTCGTGCCCTGGCTTGCTGTAGGGACTGTGGCCAGCCACACTCACCCTGGTGTCGTAGCAGTCGGGGTCAGCTCCCTCAGCGCAGCACTCCTCTGTCAAGGCCACAACTTCCTGCACAAGCTGGCTGACCTGCTCAAAGGTGCCACTGGAGAACTTCCTACTGTAGAGGACTAGTGACCTGAAGGGGAAATATTAATTATAATATTTATTATATTTGAATTTTCATAGTTTTGCATACATTCAAATGTAAGGAGTAGTCAATTTCTAAATGGTATACTTCATAAATTTGCTTTTTTATTTGGCTAATTAAAAATGAAGTTGGATTTATTTATTTATTTTTTAATATATTACATATTGTTATCTTTAGAGTAGTTGTTCAGATTATAAGCATGAAAAAAATGATCAAGCAATCAAACAATGAAAGCACAAACTGTTCTTGAGGTTGAATTTAAAAAGTAGTTTTTGGTCTAGGGAAGTTTATCTTGTAAGCAGTAGAAATTGAGGAGTTTCCATCAAACCAGCCCAATAACTGCTTTAAACGGCCTGTAAAATTCTGTCTGTACCTCATTACCTTTGTTTACCAGAGTCCTATAATGTACTATTATAGTTTACCTCAGAAGACTATCCCTTAGTCATCTCTTTAAGCTCATTCATAAATTTACTGTTGCCAAATTAGTACTTTATAGTAATCATAAATCCGTTGGAACTGCTGGATGTCCCCCTTGGCCTGGCTCTGCCAGCGCAGGTCCCAGAACTCTGTCCCTTCATCTTCTCAGACATCAGTTCTACCTCTGCACTGAATGGAGGTTGGCTTGCATTTACTTTTGTTCAAGGTTGAGTACCAGACAGTCAAGTGGGTCCTGTACACTTACAGAGTTCTGAAGTCATCCTTTCCCAGATGGGCGAGCTCCTTGCAGACTTTATCCTTTTCATAATCTCGGCCTAGGAACCAGAAATAGAAAATTCATCTTTTCCCTTTTAATGTCTATTGCAAAAGCTGTACATGTATAAAGTGATCTTCTACACAATCTATGGTAAAATTAGCATTATCTGAATATCTATATGCAATTTAATTTGGGGGTATCTTTCTATTTTCATATAATACATGACAGCTTTATAATGTGTTGCTATGCTTTAATGAACAGCAGAAAAAAATGAAGAATGGATTAATATTGAGAGTAGATTAGTCAAATAATTGGGTCAACTAATTTATATCTATTAAAAAGAAAACTATTCCCGAGGTCCCGTCTTTCTAACAGTGCCAAAATTGAATGGTTTCTTCTTCCTCTCTTCTTTGTCTGTCTCCCTCCTTTCTCCTCCTCTCTTTGATTATTGTAGTTTCACTTGAGGTTTAAACAGAAAGCAGAACAGAAAGTCAATGGCAAAGGCTTTCCATTCCAAAGAAAGAGGCAGCCCTGCTAATGCAGGTGCATGAAGGGAGTGCAGGAGGGCAAACACTGCCATCCCCCTGCAGGTGCTATAAAGGAAAGCTAGCAATTCAGCTGGAAAAAAAATTGGGCAAAATAGTTTTTGAAGGAAGTGTTCAGTTTGGTAAATATGGAGAAAAGTGGAAAGGGTTCCCCTCCCTCCAAATTTAGCTAAATGAGCTTCAAGGAAACTACTCAGAAACTTTGTTAGGTGACCCTTGGAGTTTGAGGCACAGTGGACAGTTGCTTGATTCAGGCTGGAAAAATCTAAAGGGTGAGGGTGGATGGGGTGGCCTGCAGGAGGACAAGGTGTACCCCTACTTCTTGAGAGGGCTATCTGGAGGGCAGTGGGCTGCAGGCAATGAGGTGCTCCCTTTGGAAAACAGGGTCCCAAGGGAATCTCAAGGTGCCATTTGGCTGTAAGATACCTCCAGGGGTGCTGGGAGAGAGATGGCCAAGCAACCCACTGAGAGAACGCCTCAGCCTGTTCCCATGTCTCCATAATTAGAGGAGATGACAGCAGCACACCATGCTACCCATTAGGTCAGATTTTCCTGATGCTGCCCCTCGTGCTATCTTCTTCCTTCCCTGTGTTACTGCTGCAGGAGCTCTGTGCAGCCTACAGAGTGTGAGGAAGGGGAGAGGGGCATAGGCAGAGGAATAGAGAGGCGAACTTCCATGTCTACTTTCCCATCACAGGCAGGGAATGGGCTTCAACTTTAAATAAACTTACATCATCAAGTGTAAACATAACCATTTACTCTCAGGACTAAAATGAGGCTCTTATTTCAGGATTAAAAATATAAGAGGACTTTTTTATTCTCTGTGAGCAAACAGATAAATCATGGCAACTGGATTTCAGTCCATTCCAGAAGTGAGCAGTAGCACAGGAGACAAGCTCTTCACTCTCCTAAGATGTCCTTTGTCAGTGTTTCTGTCCTTCATTAATCATTCACACAAGTCAGTGTTGGAAATTTTCCAGTCCCAGGATGCTTTATCCTTTGAAGAATTGTAAGAAGTACATGAATGGCCTAGTTTAAATTCTAAGGGACTTTTACTTTTAGAAATTTATCCTCTTGACTTTAAACATTAGTAATGCCATCTTCAAGGTTATGATGGTAACTGTTGTCATGTATTTTATTTCAAAGATTTCCTCACTTCTCTAAGAGTTATATTTCTAGGAAGACTGAATATAATTGTATAGAAATGCTTGTTTTATGGTTGGGAATGGAGGTAGTGAAGGTTGGATACACATTCGGTAGGGTGTTTTTTTTAAATAAAACGATTCATTTAAGGATTGGTAGGTTTGTGATAAAAATTGACTGAAGAGGAAGTTGTACCATATTTTTCAGACAAACAACCTAAAATAGATTTTTCAGGTGAGAAAAATCAGAAATTAGAGACAATATTATGAAGTATCATTTAGTAAGAAGGATATAATTCAAATGAATATCATCAAAACTCCATGGAAAGTGGGAATGAACCCACTTGTTAAACTCTGACATTTTCTGGAAATCAGAATAAGATCATAGGACTGATAAAGCTAAGGGTCAGTAGAATACAAAAGGTCACCTGCAGCAAAGCTCTCTTATGTCTGAGAACCTTCACATCTAGTATATTTTCTGAAATTTATTGATTAGTTTTCAAGATAAGATATTGTGACAGGTTTAAAAGGTCAAAGGAAGGTAGAAAAATTTCATTAATCATTAATGGTATTTCATGGGACTGAAGATTAGGACATAATAGGAAAACATAGAGGTTAGAACTATATATAATGAAAAGCTATATTTTAGGGTGCAGATAAAGTTGCTTTATATTATTTCTAAAATAGAGTTAGGAAAAATGGCTAGAAGTTTTACAGTAGTAGAATTTAGTTCAGTGAAGAAAGCTTTGTGCAAGTTTGTAATTCCAGCATTTGGGAGGCTGAGTTAGGAGGATCACAGTGAGTTTGAGGCCAGCCTGGACTGCATAGAGTTCAGGGTCAGCCTGAACTACAAAATGAGACTCGGTCTCAAAAAAAGCAGAAAGATATTAAAGTGAACATACTGCTGAATGTATTAGTTATTTAGAGAAAACAATTGATACTCATATGGTTAGATCAATTTTGCATGTCTATATCTGTTAATATAAACAACCATTTTGAAGATAACGACAATCAATATTGCAACCATTGTCAAGTTTCCATCATCCTGTTTTGTAAACCTGTAATGTTACTGTTGTGCATTTACTCTAGTTGTTTGTTTGTCTCTTTTGCTTTCTGTCTTTCTTATATGTGTCTTTTTTCTTTCTCTTAAATAAAAAAAAAAGCAGAAAGAAAAAAGAAAACTTTATTTTAACTGGCTAATAGTTGAAATGATGGCAGCATTTGGAAGAAATTTGTTTATTTTCTCAGTGGAAATACTGAAGTGAATTTAAATAGCCATATATATACACTACAGATTCCTGAATTTAGTATAATTTTGTATCTTCATGATCTTTAATAGCACTTCCTGGGTATCACAAATAGGTCTTTTTTTGGAAATAGTAAGAGATTATATGGATTTTTTTTTCTCCCTGAAAGCTTACTATGTTTTAAGATATACCCAAAAGTCTCTAATAAGAGCTTTCTAATTTTAATGAGCATGAGCTAACTCCATCTAATAGACACCTCTACAAAACTATGTTTGTTCTTTTAATGTGACCATTCAAGAACATGTAAAGTGAAAGCCTGTTTTGAAAAGGGTACTACTGCTGAACATTTTGAGAAAATTTTGTTTCTAGCCTTCCAGGTTCAGATGTCTCATTTCACTAAAAATGTATTTTAATTTTATGCACTATGAGAATGTATGTGTGTGTGCACACACACATAAAAATATGAAAGTGCAATTGAGTGTGACAGATTGTCTATTGTTAAATAGTTTTAATTAATTTAAGTACTTGTTTACACAGTGCTTTAGTTAAAATGCATACTGATATGAGAAAAGTAGAAATTTAAACCTAAGGCTAAAAGTAGTTTTGGAATCATTTTTGCTGGAACATTCAGCCTTGGGCATGAGAAGACCCCGGGGAGGATGGCTTAAAAGGGTGCATTGAAAAATTTTGGAATTAAAACATCAGGGTAGATTGCTCTTATAAAATAACCTGTGGAGGAAGCTGTTATATGTGATCTTTTAAGTGAATTACTCCAAATGTATTTATGATAAAAATTTTCATTTACTCATTTATACAAAGAGGTGATATCTAGCTTATAAGGCTGAACAAGTATATGTTAATACTTGTCTAATCTTGTAGAAAACAGCAAATAAATACTGAAGTTAATTCATAATGTGATAATGGCAAATTGATTTCTCATGTCAATGGACCACTTTAATGATTTTATTTTTTGGTAATGATGTTTTAACCCCAACTGAATTCTCTCTGATTCTTTGCTGAGTCACATAGTTAAATTCACATCTCAAATGGAGTGGCACACTCTGTCCTGCAGCCAGTGAGTTAGTTGTGATGAGGGTGATCTGAACTTCAATATGATACCAGTAAATACTGGTATAAACTTAGTGATTCTTGTGAAATCATTTACACATCAAGTGACCTTTCAATACTAAATGTTTACAGATTTCACTATCAAGTTTTACTTTTTGCAAAATCATGACCGATTTTCATCTGTTTATATTGTGAAATATTCTGGTAAGTCATGGCCAATGCTGGATTTTTGAAGACAAATTTGACCTAATTTCAGGAAATCTTTATTGCTTTATGCACCTTACTTCTCCCGACAAAGCCAAATACTCATTCACATGTACAACAGGTATATTTTGAAGACAGCTCTGTGCTAGACATTGGGTTCAGTACTGAGTTTGAGTGTACATTGGATACCAAAATAGATATATCCCTGCCCTTGTGAAACCTTCATTCTAGTAGAGACAGTCGCTCTTTTAGTTCAAAGTCCAATGAAAAGTTATTTTTGATGTTTTCATGATTGTTGTAAGCTTTCACTGAAAGTTAATTTTGTCACCTAGGGAAATTGTTTGTATACCAGGAACAATAAATTATCCTAAATAACACGGACTTGAGTTGACGCTAACACAGGATCCCAAAACTGTTGCTACTCCTCTCTTTTGTTCTGAAAAATTACATATTTTTTTTGAACTTTGTTAAGTATTTTGTATTTTTATAATTTCATTTCTTTGAAATTTTAATTTTTCTTTTGTACTGAGGGGCTCATCTGTGTCAGAAAAGGTTAGTACATTCATCAGTGCTTTTTTTCCCCCAGTACTAGACATTGAACTCAAGACCTCTGCACTGAGTTACATACTCCCTCTTCCTGGCCAACTTAAAAAAATTCTTGAGACAGGACCTTGATAAGTTGCTACATTGCCAAGGCTGGACTCAGATGTGCCCTCATAGGAATATATGCCCTTGCCCAGCTTGTTAGTGTTTCTTAAGAAAGATTTACCTTTTGAGAAAAGATCACAGTATTTAGTTAAGACTGGGTGATGGTGATTTCAGAGTAGAGATTTCACTTGAGAAACTAAATATTGAGCTGGTTTAAGAAGATGTCCTTGTTATTAGAGACTGGCTCGTCTCTAGAAATATATATCAATGAAGAGAAGGTGATTGAATTAACACTGTTTTGTCTTTCAGGCTTTTTTGGTTGCAAATTCACTGACATTTTAGATTGTTATTGTTGAGCATTGGTTTGGTTTTTTTTATTACTACTAATGGTGGCAAACAGATATGCAGTTTTCTGGGTTTGCCTCATTTGAAAGAAATTCAGTCTTTAAAAACTAATTTCAGAGAGCTGCAGGACATTTGCAGATTCATCAAGCTAGAGAAAATGGATGTATCTCTTAGGTTGGTGTCAGGGAAACAAATGGAGCTTCATTTCAGGTTTTGAAAAACTGAAATCAATGAAAAGAGTAGGAGATACATACAAGTTTGCTGAGTCAGTAACCTAGAAGTACAGATGCCAGAGAAGGAGCCCAC
Organism: Dasyprocta punctata; assembly: GCA_004363535.1. Lineage (NCBI taxonomy): Eukaryota > Metazoa > Chordata > Mammalia > Rodentia > Dasyproctidae > Dasyprocta > Dasyprocta punctata. The sequence goes on along the minus strand of RJWM01007685.1, from coordinate 18,264 downwards.
AGAGACTCCCTCAATCTGACATCCTCCAGGGGTACCTTGTCCTTTAGGACACCCACAAAAATCCCAACAGAACGTGTTTCTCCATGTTTCTTATCTATCTCTCTTTCCTTTCGTGGACTGGTCATTTCCTCATCCACAGTTACTTTTGCAAAGATAAAGGTGGGAGAGATGTTTCTCTCTTCCACCTTGGGGAAGGTTGAAAGTGATCTCCCCTGTAACTTGACTTGGAAACTCAGAATGCATTGCTGTGTTTAAGTTCTGAAGTAGGACAGGCTGAGTATCTCTCACCTGAAATTCTTGAGTTCAGAAGTACTTTGGAGTTCAGGTTTTTTAAAAAAAATTTTGTAATGTTTACATAGATTTTGTCAGTTGAGTCCCCTGGTTTGAAAACTCAAATCTGAAATGTTCTAAAGTTGCTAATTTTCTTGAAGCATTAGTACTTAAAAAGTTTGAGGATTAGAATTTTTCAGATTTCAGATTTTTGGATTAGGGATATTCAACCTGTATAATGATAAAAATAACACAGTAGGTAACATTTGCATGCCAACAATTTGGTGAGTACTGGCCTAATTATTTGACATACATTGTCTCTTTTAATCTTCATAAAGTCCTGTAAGATTTCAGTTATTACAGTTTACCTGTGATCTTAACTACATTGTTGAAAAGTAGTTTAAGAACTTCAACTTATTTATAAATTGTGTTTGTGGAAAACTGTGTTTTAGCTTCCAAATATTTAGTAGAGTAATTTTTGAATATATTTTGCCTGTGAGTTACAAAGTTAATTTACTGAAACACACTTGTGTTTATAGTATTGAAAGAATCTTTATTATTTATGCCTTCCTGAAGTTTTGATCTATAATTATCAGTACTAGAAAAGGTTATTTTTATTCTTCATATTTCTCCTTTAGAGTTTTGCATAGTAAAATAGAAAGGTTAATGAGTTAGCTGAAGGTCTCAATCATATTTTTTAGTCTCACTAGAGTCCAAAATTGGAAGTAATCCTAGATGGTTAGTGATAGATCTTACAAAAGGGATGGATACCAGTTATGTTTCATTTAAGAAAACCATTTTATTTTCTATGAAAGTTCTTTTGAACAAAGATTACATCTAAATTTTGAGATCCTGCATGCCAGACACAGTTCTGGATGCAGCATGTATACTTTTTAAAAGTCCATCCAAATCATTAAGCAGCTATTATAAAATCTGAGGAAATTATCATTTAGTGAGCAATAACAAATTTGTATCTACACTGGATTCCTTTGGTGAGCTGATGTAAATAGGAAGTGGTGGTAATTCTGCTTTGCTAGCTAACTACATACTATTTCAATTAAAATTCTGGAAAATATCAACTGAAAACAGATTTGGAGTTAAATGTGAAACCTGAAACTGCTTTGCTATTAGAAGAAAACATAATGGGGAAAACTACACAGCATGAGTCTGGGCAAAGACTTTTGTTGTTAATGATTTTGAAAGCACAGACAACCAAAGGGGAAAAGTAGACAATCAGAACTGCATCATGTTAAAAAACAAAACCAAACAAACGAGAAAGAAAAAGCAAACAGAAACCTGCACAGCAAAGGAAACATTTAATAAAGTGAAGAGAGTGAGAGAAAACATTTTCAAAGCATATATCTGATCAGAAACTAATATACAAAATATATAAGAAATAAATATATATGAAAACAGCCAAATGAACAATGGGCAAATGACTTAAACATATCTCAAAAAGAGACCTACAAATGGGTAATGTGGATATAAAAACTTCTCAATGCTACTAATCCTCAAAGAATTACAAGTTAAAACTCAGTGAGATATTACCTCTTCCTTGTTTCAGTGGCTGATATGAAAGGTTAGATGTGAGGGTGTAGAGAAAAGGAAACCTTGTACACTGTTGATGAGGTTGTAACTTACAACAGCCACTATGAAAATACAGTATGAAGACTCCCCAAAATATTAAAATTATTGTAATATGATGTGTTTAACTCTTTCAGAAAGATACCTAGAAGAGGAATAGCTGTGTCAAATGGAATTTCTAGTTTTAGTTTTCGAGGAATCTCCATACTGATTTCCATAGGATATGTTATGTACATGTACCAACTCCACACAAGGAATATAAGCATTATGCACTGCAAACATGTACTAATAAACATGAATTAAAAGATAAGATAAAATTTCACCTTTGAAAGAAAATATTAAAGTACAACTACCATGTGATCTGGCAATACCCCTTCTGCACATACATTAAAGGAAATTAACGTCAATACAGTTAAAGGACATTTGCACTCCCATGTTCATTCTATGCTAATCATAATAACTTAGATGCAAAACTAGCCTAAGACAATGGAGTTGGTATGTACAAGCAATGAAATACTACTTGATCTTTAAAAGAAAGAAATTCTGTCATTTGCCATGTTGGTAGAAAATGAAATGCCAGTGTTTTCCACAAGATACATAGTGGGTATTAATTCCAATTGTCACTAGACTATAATACTTTAACTACATTTGCTAAGAAAACTTGTAAACAACAACCACTTAAGTGTAAGCATTGTCAGTAATTCAATAACTTATTTATATTTTTAAAAATCTAGTACATTTTTGTAATATGAAAAATTTTGTTCTTAAAGCCATTTACTAGCTAATAGCCAGATTGATAAACAACAAATTCATATATTTATTTTTCACTATGCCATTTAAAGATAAAATGTGTTATTTTAAAACTACTCTTGCCATTGTAGTCCTTAAAAAAGTGTTGTCCAACTTCACATCTCTAAAATGAAAAGTATACTTTGTTAAATATAAAGAGCATATACCCAAAGGAACCAAAATCAGCATACTTAGGGAAAAAAAAAACCCAAACAAACAAACAAAAATAAAACAAAACAAAATAAAAGTGAAGTCAGCATACTCTAGGGACACATCCATATCCATGTTTATTGTAGCACAGTATATAATAGCTAAGATATGGAATCAGCTAGGTGAATGAATAAAGAAATTGTGAGTTTATATATATATATATATATATATATGTATATATGTATATTTGCACATATACACAAAAGAATTTTTTAGCCATCAAAAGAACAAAATATTGTCATTTGCAGAAAAAAATTAATGGATGTGGAGAACATCATGTTGAACAAAATGAATGAGAGTCAGAAAAGCAAATATAGCATGTTCTCTCTAATATGTGGAACCTAAAATAGATGACAAGAAGTTAGGAGTGACTCTATTTTAAACAAAAGGATGACAATGAGGGGAAGTGGATGAAAGGGTATGTAGGAGGGAGATGAGTATGATCAAAATTTATTACACACATTGAAACCCCTCAATTGTGAAAATAGGGGAGAGGGTAGGACAAGGGCAGCCATGGCGAGAAAGATAAAATTATGTTATGTGCAGGTACAAATCTACCAAAATGAAATGCACTAATAAAAGTGTGGACCAAAATCTTCATGTGATTTTATGCTTATGGATGATATCATATAAATGGCTATAATTATTTTGCCTATTTTAATGTAAAGAGATGATTTATGTGTCAATGTTCTTTATTGTATTAAATTTCAAATTGTCCCTGAGACACAGGATAGCAAACTCATATGATTACAGAGTTCAGAAATTGCACAATTTATGTTTGACCCAGGTGACAAAAGGAAAATACTTAGTGATATGAACCATGAATTTAGCCCAAAAGTAAAGTTAGTTTGCTCCTGGAATTGCTGCTACATGAAAATTTGCCTCTTACATTTGTATCTTCTCGTACCTCCAAAGAAACTAGAAATCTGTATTTTTATGTGAAATCTCCAACTTTTAAGATGTTCACAAGTCAGAGTAAAGTTTAAAGGTCTTTTCATGATCTTGGGTAAGTGGCACATGCTTGTAACACCAGAACTCTGGAGGCAGGAAGAGTACTTGAGTCCAATATGAGACCAGCCTGGGCAACATAGTGACACCCTCATCCCAAAAACAAAAAGACAAAATATAACACAAAAACAAACACTTACTGGCCAAAACCATGATAGCCAAATAAAACACATCCACAGGAGATACAAACTCTGGATCCATACCACCTATAATTCAATCTCTGCTGCCTCAGGCCATGGGCAAGTTGCTTATTTTCTCTGTTTCTCTTTAGTTTCTCATTTGTAAAATGGAGATGATCATATTTCATAGGATTTTATGAGAATGAAATGAATTAATTTGCTCAGAACACTAGCCATCCCTCATCCAGTAAATAGTATATGCTCATCAGTTATTATTGGCCAAGCTGTATCATTTATAACTATGGTTATACATCTGCATATGACAAATCTATATGGATATTTTACTAGGAACAGGGAATCATGTAAAATAGAGCTCAAAAACCACCAATCCTTAAGGCACCTGAACCTGACAGAAGAGCTAAATACACTGTAAGAGTGATAATCATTACCATACAAGACAAAGGACAAAACAATATAAATGGAAACTTTATGGGGTCCTGACCATGGGACCCCAGAGGAGAATGAGAACAGCCCCTTGCAGGGCCTGGCCTGTTGGGCCCGAGCAGCGCAGGCATCGACCAGGACACAACTGAACTGCCTTCTGAAGGCCTGACCTCTTGGGAACCCGGAGGAGAATGAGAACGGCCCCTTGCGGGGTCCAGCCCACTGGTCCCAAGCGACTCAGGCACTGACCAGGACACAGCTGAACTGCCTTCCGGAGTCCTGACCTTGGGACCCCAGGGGAGAACAAGAATGGCCCCTTGCGGGGCCCAGCCCGCTGGGCCTGAGTGGCACCGGCGCACAGGATTGGAATCAGGGACAAACACTCCCCCCACCCCCCAACCCTCCCCACCCCTCATCAGCAACCCGCTGTTTTGGAGGTCTGGCTAAACTGATAGCAACCAAGGAACATCAACCAACTATTTACTAGTATTGTTTCGTAGATTTTGCAGGCCTCTGGTCAGCAACCTGAGCATCTCTTTGGAAGGTGACAGCAGGCAATGTAACAAGTATGAGGGATTCTCTTCTGTCTTGTCTTGGAGGCCCAATATGGTTCTCTCTGTTTTGCTTTACTCTGATCATTGTTATTATTATTAATAAAATAAAAAAAAAAGAAAAAAGAATGAAAGGGAGATTTCAGGAAGCCTTGTAATAGGAGCTACTACTTGTAATAGACTGACCGCAATGTAGGTTGTAGTAGGAGTAAAGGGATTAGGACAGGGATTTTAAGTGGAGACAACAGCATGAAGAGATCCTGGAAGCTGACATATCTAGAGAATAGTGAATAGTGCAGTAAGAAAACTGGAGGATAAACCAGAAAGACTCAGCAAGCCAAGTTTGCTTCTCTTTTTAAGGTAATGGTGAACTATTAAGATATACTTAGGTAGGAGAATGGCTAGCTTATGACTTGTATTTGAGGAACAATAGTCTTAGATTTGAGATAAATATATGATAAATATCACCTTTATTAGGCTATTATATTTTTATATTTTAGTGTAATAAACATAGATATTAATAAAAATATAAAAATTACTCTTCTATGAAAAAATAAAGTAAAATTTCATAACAGGTTAGAGAATAAGAATACTATGTACTATAATTTTCACACGATTGTCTCAATAGACTCAGAAAAAAGCCTTTAGCAAAATCCAGTATCCATTCATGATAATAACCCTGAAGAAAATAGACATAGAAGGGCTTTATCTCCAACTGATAAAAGTAATTTATAACAAACCTACAACTGACATCATATTAAATGGGGGAAAATAAAGACTTCAGTCCTAAAATCAGGAATAAAACAAAAATGCCTGCTATTGCCACTACTGTTCAATACAGTTCTCAAAACATCAGCCAGAGCCAGGCGTGGTGGTACACGCCTTTAATCCCAGCACTTGGGAGGCTGAGGTAGGAGGAGCGTTGTGAGTTCGAGGCCAGCTTGGGCTACAACGCAAGCACAAGGCCGGCCTGAGCTACACAGTGCAACCCTGACTCAAAAAACCAGGGCTGGGAGTTTGGCTCAGCGGCTTATGCGCCTGTCAGGCAGGTGCGAGGTTGTGAGTTCAATCCCTGGTGCCGGAAAAAAAAAAAAAAAAAAAAAAAACATCAGCCAGAGCAATCAGGAAAGTGAAAGAAATAAGCAGTAGAGGTACAATACAGGACAAGGTCAAGATATCATTGTTTGCCGACAACATAATCCTATCCCAGAAGACCTAAAAATTCTACCTAAAGACTCAGAAATATAAGGCTATTTTACAAAAATGTTAATCCATGTAAAAATGCTTACATATTTACTGTCTAACATGGTGTCTTCAGGCAGATGTAACAAATTACCACTGATGGTGAAGTTTTGACATTTTATTTGTCTTGTACTTAGAGACTGGAGGGCTGAAATCAGGGTGCCAGCATGGTCACAAATTTGGTGAGGGCATCTTTGTATGTCCTCACATAACATTCTTTGATATGTGTGTAAAGAAAAAGATTTTTGTCTCTCTTCTCCTTGTTTCATTCTCTTCTCTTCTCTCTTCCCTTCCTGTTTCATTTGCTCTCTTCCACTTTTCTCTCCTCTGTCCTTCTCCTGTCCTTCTCCTTCTCCCCCACACCTCTCTCCTAGTAAGGGCACAAATCCCATTACATGGCTCTTCCTTTCAAAGTCCCCCCTCCAAGGAGCACCGTCATACTGGGACTTCAGCATATGAACCCTGAGAGACACAAACATTCAGTCTATAACACATGATAAATTGTCAGTGAATGTTAGCAGTAATTTTTACATTAAAATTCAGTAACTGAAAATATATGTTATTATCATATCATGTGATAGGCTGCAGTATTTCTCTTTGGTATTAGGCTAAATCCTTATTTTCTGATCACTACAATACGAATGAGAAGGTAAAGAACAGAAAACCCCCAGGAAGCGGGGAAAGAAGTTAGCCATGCACACAGTCCGAATCTCCCTGAATCTGGAGGGGAGATGGTAGTCCGCAAGAGGGTTAAGGCATGGCTCACTGGCCTCTTCTTGTGGGAAGTTTCAGCCAGCTGGGGGACCTGGAAACATACCATCCTGGATTTCTATGGCAGTTGCCACAAACGAGGAGATTTAAATTTCACACCTTTACTTACTCTATTTTTCACAGGTCTCCCTGGGCTAGAATCAAGGTCAGCAGAGCTGAGGTTCTGGGGATGAATCCATTTCCTTGCTTTTAGAAGGGTCACTTTTAGAAGTGGTCTGCCTAGTTTGGCTCCAAGGCAGCTTTCTCTTTCTTTAAAGGCAGCAATTTTGCATGTGTTTTGTTTTTTTCCTTTACTCACACCTTCTTTGGCTCTCTTCTACTTTCCTCTTCCACCTTTAACCAGTGCTGGGATTACACTGGTCCCACACAGCTAAACTAGCATTCTCTTTTTATTTTAAGCTCAACTAATTAGCAACTTTTATTAACTCTATAACTGAAATTTCCCCCTTTGTGATGTATTCAGTCTATTCCATTTCCCTGCATTAGGAAACCCATACTTTTGGGGATGGTGGGGCTTTGTTTTGCCTGTTCATGTTTAAGCTTGAGCCAACCCATGAGCAGGTAACCAAACAGAGGGCACAGCCGCGGTGGGTTTATATCAGGCACCATGGTTCCAGGTCCCCACCAGCCAGGTGCACATGCTCAGCCCTGTCATTTCATTAATCTCACAACAGTGACCTGATTTCTAAGTGCTTAATTCATTTTTGGAGTCACTGCATTGTATCAAGATTGCATTGTAATTTCTTAATATGAACGACTGGGGAATGACTGGGGAGGTGTTGGAGGTAAGGCATTGGTTAGAGAGCCAATTACAATGGTCAGGAGAAGGAGAAAATCGGTCTGGAAAGGAATTGTGAATGTAAATGTAAATGGCAGGAGTGGGTGTGAAAGGCAGTATCCACACTTTGAGAACTAGCTCTGTTCAGGAGAGAGAGGAGAGAGACTGATAAAAACAGAACCCTGTGGAGGTTTCTGCAATGGAATACTCTGTACAAAGCTGGTCAGTTTCACAGTTAAGTTGATGCAACATAGGAATGATTGAATGTAGAAAATAAAAATGAATTGAATAATGTCCAAGAAGATTCTAAAGGTCTGAGTAAGCAGTTCAGATGTGACAGGGCCAGGAAAGAAAATGGAGCAGTTAGGAGTCACAGCTGGAGTGATGGTGGGGTTTGGACCAGCTGTGGATACACGGAGTAGGCAGATGAATTTCACAGGTAACCCCCATTAAGCTAATGTTAGTGATTGCTTGTTCCTGTCTTATATATGTTCATAGTTTACAAAACATCACTTTTAAAGTATTTGTTTCATGAGAGGTAACAGGTTAGTGCTCAAGAGCATCGCCGCTAGCTCCACGATAGCTAGCTTTCTTTTGCTCTGTTTCCTAACCTATGAAGAGGGGATAATAGTACTGAGCTTGTAATGGTACTGTGAGGATAAAATCAGTTTATCCAAAAGACTTGAAACATGCTGTTAATAAAATACTAGCTAATAATATTATTTACAGAGCTTAAACTTTACTGCCAGTGTTCCATATTGGAAATTTTGTATGATGAGAATATTAGAAATAATGATGATAAATTTTTATATAGAGTTTATTCCTTCCAGGATAACCATTATGTAGCTTCACTGATGCAATTTTCTTTTAATATTCAACACTACCTTATGAGGTTGGCACTCTAGTTTTGTGATACTACACAAACATTTTTCAAACACTGTATGTCAAGTAGTAGTCTAAAATAGGAAGTTATAGTGGGAAGTTAAAATAGTCTTTAATTTCCTGAAACTTACATTCTGCTTTTGTTAAAATGAATGTGTAACTGGTGCAGGGCAGGTGAGGCAGTTAAGTGCTAAGAAGGATGTCATCTGACTTATGAAACCTGAGCAAGAAGACTAAATTCAGATCTCTCAAGGGAACTGATGAGATTTCCAGCACCTCTTTCATGTGGGACTTCAGGGACCCCAGTAGTGAGGTGTGGAGCCAGTGTACACCTGCTTCGCCAGTAGCTCCAACTCATATCCCAGGTTACCATCCTATGTGTGTTTCCAAGTCTGAGCCATTCCCGGGTCTTTGCATTTGCAGATCCTGGTCTGAGTTAGCAGTTGCGGGGATTTTCAGGATCAGATCTGCCCCCAAAGAAATCTGGGGCAAAACAACTTTCAGGGTTTCCTGGGACGTGGCCTGTGCAAAGCATTTTACTTTTTTATTTCTCATTTTGTCTCAGACTGTGCAGTCTTACCTAAGATCTAGTAACCTACTTAAAGATCTATGAATGAGTAAAGCAACATTTAAAATAATTTGGGTGACAAAAGTAACATTAAGGAAAATTGAATGTAAAAAGAATAAGGTAAAGACAAGAGTAATATTTTTCAAGTCATGGTTAATGAATGATAGTTCCTGGGAACACAGTATTTGATTCCTTTGCTAAAATAAATATAAATGCATGACTTGGGTGAGTCTGGTGACAGCACTCAAAGAAAATTTTAATTTTGCAGAGCAGGGTGAATGCAAATTTCATTATACATGTTAAAAAATCAGCCAGAAAAATAAATTGAAACTGATAGGGAAAGTTGTCAAGCTGTAGAGCTTGTAAAGTTGCATACATCACATAATCTGTTTGTATCACTCTAAAAAGTTTTAAATATGGCCTAAAAATGAAGACAGTATTTGAAGAACAATTTCACTGAAAAATATAACTCAATTATCTTTCAATTATCTTTTATATGGTTATGTTCCATAGTTATAGAAAATTTTTATTGTGTGTGGTATGTATTTAAAAAACCATAATGCTTTTTCGAATACTACATAAAATAACAAAAACAAAAAACAAACAACACTAACAAAAACCTCAAATACTACATGTGTAGGACTCCTTGAGGAGGAGGAAAGAAATCTTTCAGTTTCCTTTACTCATCATTGACATGGGACATTGCGCTCTTAATTGGAGAAGTGCTTTGAAGTCTGAAAAATGCTTACTGATTAATTAGTCTCCGGCACATCGTCTTTTGAAAGTTAATGCATTTCTTCAGATCTTATTTATCAAAAATAGGAATAATCAACAAACTGTATAATTGGATTTTCTTTCCTGAGATTCTTATGGTATAGTTGATCTCAGATTAATCCCTCTTTTATTTTTCCTTCTTTCTTCCAACATTCTCCAATTCTTTCATTTTTTTTTACCTTTTTGTATAATTTTTTTGTGGTAATAAAAAATTAAATTAGTAAGAATTCTCATGACTGGTCACAGCAAGAAAGACCTTACCTCTCTCTAGAGCACACCCCAGTGCTACAGTGAGCAGGAGAACCAGGACTGTCTTCATTGCTCCACCAGGGAGTCCTGCAGCGACTTCTGTCACTGCAGGTTACCAAGCAAAAAATAACAGCCAAAAATTACAGTCCCGTTTTGCTAAGACCCCTGACTGTGGACTAATCAATTATTAACCTCTATGCAGAAATAAAGGGCAGTCATCTTTGGCCCAAAAGAGGTAAAATATCCATCAGGGAAAACAGACACATTGGGAATAGTGTAGTGGAAAGTCTAGGAGATTTCAATCATTAACTTTGTCAAACTGCGAAAGAGCTAAGGTATATAGATAATTTTCCACTGCTGTTTTCACAAAAAAAATGATGTAACATATTAGTTAAGTACACATTTCCCCCCTCTTTATGGGGAAATGCATCACCTTTGAACAGCCCTTACCCCTCCTGTGCTAGTGGAAAATTGAAGGCATGCTTATGGACTCTCTTTCTTTCTGTGTTTAAATCTGCTAAAAACATCATTAACATATCACAGACAAATGTTTTAAGTAAAAAGGGGAAAATAGAGTAGAGACAAACCAGTTTAGCAAAATTCTTTAAATCCATGTTTTCAATGCCATAAAGCAATTTTAAGAGGGTGGTGTGATCATTTAATTTATATGCTGTGGTACACATTTGAAGCACTGGTATTCATAATAAGAAGAATCTGTGAAGAGAGGAACATAATAACCTCAGGGGTTATGAATTGTTCTCAGTCATAAAATGTTACTGGAAAATCCCAGACTCCCCATATATGATTTACAGCTCCCTCTAATACTACACAGCTGTCACATTTTATGATAACTTAACTTGCAAGCTCATGGTGGCCTTACAGAACTTGGAATCCGGTATCATCATCTTACAGAAGGGAGCACTAACTCTGAGTAAATTCTATGATTTGTCTGGAGAGACACTGGTGATGATCATTTATTGGGATCTGGCTAGCTCTTGATTCTTTTCAGGAAATGATCAAGTACAAATAGGGTTCACTGTATCTGGAATGAAATCCTTATCCAGCTCACTGCTATGTGACCTTGGGAGGTTTCTTATACCTCTCTAAATCCCTTCTTTCTTGTATGCAGTGTGGTAATAACTCTTAATACTTTTGTCACATGATTTCTGGGAGGTGAATTCATGTGCAGAACTTGCCATAAAATCTACCATACAGTGTCACATACTAATGTTGCCTATTGATTTTATCCTAGTTGCAGTTTTCCCTCTGGCTGTCTGCATTTATAATACCTGAGGAGGTCTTTGGAACCACTGAAGCCTGGAACTCAGTTGGAGATTTTTAAATCCAGGCTTGTGTTCTGGGTCTCACAGTTGAGTGACTTAGGATTCCATTATCAATTCAGCAGCCAACAGTCAACTACAGTATGTGGACGGAGTCCACAAAAATATAATCCACACTAAGCAGTTGCATTTTAGCTGGATCCTCCACTGTATATAAAGCACATGGGTATTAAGAATCCAGCTACTTGGAAAAGTTAACAACACAAGATCAAAGCAGAGATATTTCTGTAAATCAATGGAAATCCACATGACAAAGGAGATTAGTAGATCTGTGAACACGGGTGGAAGATAGCTTTCCTGTTCAAATATGCCAGCTGTATATTGTTTAAGGAACAGCTTATTGTCTACTACAAATCTTTACATTTTCCCACTATCTAATGTCCTGTTTTATTTTGCAAGTTATTTTAAAAAATGTATTTAGTGTTACTGCAAATTATTTGGTAATAAACTGTAAATGAGGGCCAAAACATTAAAGCGTACTAAGTACCCAGAAATCAGTATAACTGTTAAAATACTGCTATTTTTTTAGTTTTAATTTTAAGATAATATTATACATAGTTTCTTATCTTTTCAAATACTTCTGTTATCTTTGGATGATTAGTTCCTTTGAAGGTAAAACAGACTAATTCTCATGAATTTTTGCCACAGAGTTTAAGAGCAGTCATTCTTTCATTTTTGCAAAGTTATGACTTTATCTCTGGCTTTGCAATAGCACCATTTGTTTAATGGTAAACTACATGTTGCAAGGATTGCAACATCTCATTTTGGTTCCCTCTTGAGAAATCCCCACACAGGCTGCCAAATGCATTCCCTTGACTGTGTTTATCTTTATCCAGCTGAATATTGTCACTAACATGCTTTTTCAGTCTTATTTATGTGATTTTCTTTAATCTCTTAGATGCTGATTGTGAACTGTGACTCTAAAGCTTCTCAGAAGTAATTACAACCGGCTTTAATGAGAAGCCTCATATGACCGTGATTACACTAGTAAGTCAGATGTTAGCAAAATGGGTGAAAAGGCCAGATCAAACCTTCTGAGAATGTTACAGCAGCACTTATTGAAACTTTGAACTTTATTAGAGAATATATAATTAGGAAGAATAATTCATTAAATGTTTAAGCAATGGAGTTTTACAGGAGTTGTTTTTCCCACAAAGAACTGATTTGAAATAGTCTCTCTTGTTTCCATCTTGCATTAGCTTACAAAAAATGTAGATTTTTTTTCCTAGTCAGACTTAGTTTTATTCAAAATTGTGAGATTAAGCTATTATTTAGTTCTTTTCTTCTATCACATTTCTTTCTCTTTTAGTAACTCTTAGATTTTTACTCTTTTTTTTTTTTTTTTTTTGCGGCACCTGGGATTGAACTCACAGCCTTGCGCCTGCCAGGGCAGGCGCTTAAGCCACTGAGCCAAACTCCCGGCCCTGGTTTTTTTGAGGCAGGGTCGCACTATGTAGCTCAGGTCGGCCTTGCACCGCGTTGTAGCCCAAGCCGGCCTCGAACTCACAACGCTCCGCCTACCTCAGCCTCCCGAGTGCTGGGATTAAAGGCGTGCGCCACCATGCCCGGCTTAGATTTTTACTCTTTACTAAAGGGCATCTTTAACATTTTTCACTAGAGCTATTTTAGAATGCTTCCATTAAAACTTTAAAACTCTTCTTATAGAAATAACCTTCTTCAGAAGGATTTCAAGAGTCAGAATTATACCTTTATCTAGGTCCTCTTTATACTACCAAAACTACATATTAGTATCTTTCCCTGATAAATGAACTGAGAAAATAGACATTAGTGGCTTAAAATGTTTCTCTTCTTTTAAATATAACTGTCATGTCATATTTTTTGTGGTTAGAGCATTAAAAGTTACATCATTAGTAACTACACTACCTTATAGTGTAGCATATCACTAGAACTTACCCCTTCAATCTAACTGAAACTATGATGTGATCGACATCCCCCTTTCCCCGTGCCTCCTCCTCTCCATCCTCCAGCCTTTGGAACTAACTCTCTATGTTTTGTTCTATGATATTAATGATACTTATTTGATTTATTGGTGGAATTGTCTTTTTATGCCTAGTTTTATGTAATATAATGTCTTCAAAGTATCTAGGTTGTTGAAATGACAGAACTTAATTATTTTCAAAGACCATATAGTACTCCACTGTGTGTATACGCTCACATTTTCATTATCTGTTTATCCATTGATGCACATTTAGATTGCTTCCATAGCTTAGTTATTGTGGATAATGCTGCAATAAATAAACAACACACATATCTTTTTAATATATCAATTTTAATTCCTCTGTATATAAAGCCAGAAGTGGGATCATAGCTCACATGGAGCTCTATTTTAGCTTTTTTAGAACCCCTATCCTATTCTCCATCATGGCTGTTCACCAGTGTTCAAGATTTCCCCTTTCTCTACATCCTCACCAAAACCTATCTGTCTTTTTGATAACTATTCTAACAGATGCAAAGTTTAAAGTCGTATCCTTGAAGTTGATATATGCTGAGGAACAGAGCACAGTTCAGATTTCAGTATATTCTTTTGTCTGTTTTATTTTATTTTTTGTTGTGGGATTTGTAGAAGACCACCTGGGTGGCTCTCCTTGAATACAGAGCAATTACCTCCACTTTAGCTAAACCTGGCCCTATCTCCAGGTGCTGATATGTACAGAACTGGCTAAGCCATTTCCTTTTCCCTTTAATTGGCTCTAAGAAATGTAAATAAGGCTAACTGAGGTAATGATATGCAATCTTTGAAACAAGCCATCAGTCGACTCTTTCCTATCTCAGTGTCTCCCTATATGGTTGAGCCCAGCAGGATGGCAGATCCAACAGCTCCAGGACTGCCAACTGGGTTCAGCCTCAAGATAAGAGGCTGTGACTTCCTAGGGCACTAAAGTTTGCACATCAGAAATCGAAGCAACAGCCTCCTAAACATTAAATGCTATTTCAATTGTATTATGCAGATTGGTCTTTCTGCTTATTCTCTCTGCATATTGCAGAGGTGCTTTCTGGCCTCCTAGCTAGCTCAGCTCACAACACTCACGTAATTCCCACCATTCTCACAGTCACTCATCTTTAGCCACTCCCTTCTTCATGAATTAATAAAATCCGGGTTAGGCCCTGGGTTGTGGCCTTTGTTCTGTGAACCCTTATCTGAACTGGACTCAGGAGCCCTTTGCTGCCTATAACTGTAAATATGTCTTAGCATCTTTATTCTCACTGTGGGTTGCCCTGGAGGTGGTGGATTGGAATTAACTCATCAGAATTCCAATAATGTTTTCATGGGATTACAAATATAAACTTCCTGGACCATGACAAGGATGAGAAGAGAGCCTCTGTAGGATTTACTGTGATATTTTCCACACATGAGTACATGAAAAATTGGTCCACCCTTCTCCTAACCAATCCCACTGCCCCTTGCACTCTTTTCAGTTCCTGGTTATCTCTCTTCTATTTTCAGATTGACTTTCTTTACTTTTTTAGTTTCCACATGTGACGGCTAATTTCATTTGGTTTGAGACACACCTAGGAGATTAGGAAAGAATACTTTTGGGTGTTTCTGACTGAGTCATAGGAGTTGACTATGGGGACCGTATCTGATCCCTGGTGCCTTCCCTTCTGGCCCTTCCTTTGCTTTCTGCCTCCTGGTTGCCCTGATTTGAGGCATTTTCTTCTGTTGCAGCTTTCTGTCATGATGATTCTGCCTTGGAGTCAGGTGACTATTGACTAAAATCTCTGAAGTGAGGCAAAGTAAACATTTCAGCTTTAAATTGTGTGTGTCAGGTATTTTGTGCTAGTGATAGAACACTGACCAATGTAATATATAAGAGGGAACATATGATACTTGGCTGTGTGTATCTGACTTAATTCACTTCACATGATGCCCTTTAGTACCAACCATTTTACTCTTAATGACAGAATTTCATTCTTTCTTATTCTTTTCAATATTTCTTTACAGCTGAATAATATTCCATTATATGTACATACCTAATATCTTTACCCATTCATCTGTTGATGAATGTGGAGACCATTTCTATCTTAACTATTGTTAATAGTGTTGAATAAACACAAGTGTGCAGGTATCTATTCTGTATGCCGATGTTGCTTCTTCTAGATATGCACCCAGAAGTAGATGGGAAGACACTATGGTAGTTCTACTTTTAGTTTTTTTTGAGAAACCTGCACACTATTTTATAAGGTGACAACTAATGTATTGTTCCACTAATAATGTATAAAAGGTTCCTTTTTTCCCATCCTCACCAACAACTTTTTAATAATAGCCATTCTGACTGGAGTGAGATAGAATCTCAGTGCAGGTTTGATTGTATTTCTCTGATGGCTAAAATTGCTCATTTTTCACTCATATTGGGTGTTTATACTTCTTGTGAGAGGTTTCTGTTCAGGTAATTTGCCATGTATTGATTGGTTTACTTTTTCTTTTAAATTTTTAAAATATTGTAGTTATTAAATCCATCAGATGAAAAACTACCAAAGATTTTCTCACATGCTGTACATTGTTTACTCTCTTGATTGTATTTCCGGCGCTATTGGAGTCAGTTTCAGGAAATCATTGCCATTGCCAGTATCTTGACATTTCCCTTGTGCTTTGCTCTAGTATTTTCAGGGCTTCAGGCCTTGCATTAAGATCTCGAATCGACACTTAGTTGATTTTTGTACAAGGATAGGGATCAAGTTACCTTGTGGCACGTGTAAAAATCCAGTTTTCCCAGCACTGTTAAAGAGGCTGTCCTTTCTCTAGCCTTATGTTTACAGTAACTGTCATAAAACCACTGGCTGTAGCTGTGTGGGTTAATTTCCATGTCTTCCAGTCTTATCTACTTAGAATATTTGTTTTTATGCCAACACCCGGTTGTTTTTTTGATATGATGGCTCTGTAGTACATCTTAACATCAAATAATATAATGCCTTCAGCTTTGTACTTTTTGTTCCAGATTTTCTTTTTGTTGTTCCAAGTTTTTTATTTTTCCACATGAATTTAAAACTTTTTGTTCTAGTGCTATGAGAACTGTCATTGGTATTTGTCTCAGTTACTTTTCTCATTGCTGAGATGACATACCCAACACCCAAAGTTAAAGTTGGAAAGATTTATTTTGGGTCACAGTTTGTAGAAGTTTCAGTTCATAGTTGACTGGCTCCAAGGCAGGGTGGCATGGCAGGGAGAAGCAGAAGACAGTAAAGCAGTGAAGTAGTGAAGAAGCAAGTGACAAGAGCAGGCTTCTTTCTGTGCCCTATTTTTATCTAGATATATTTTATGTATTTTAGGGTTGGTAGCACTCACACATAGGTTGGGCCTTCCCAATATCCAGTCTCAGAACTATGCCAAACCAATCACCAGACTAATTCAATAGACCCTTGATCCCAGCATCATGCACTCTAAGTCCAACCATCTCTGAAAAGCCCCACCTATGACCTCGTAAGTCTTTGAGGGGACATCTAGACACAAGCTACAACAGTATTTTGATGAGAATTACCTTGAGGCTCTTTTGTCAACAGATCCTGCTTTTTCCTATAGTAATATTTTATCTTAAAGTCTGTGTTTCCAATAATAATAAAAATAATAATAATAATAATAACTATAATAATATTGTTATCACATCTTCCATATACTCACTGTTTAGGTGGTACAGATATCCCTTGAATAACGAGTTATATCTTGATATAACTTGATATCAGATATAATTTGATAAACCATCTAAATTTGAAAATATCATGAGCTGAAAATGTATTTAGACAGGTAACCTGTGGCATCTCATAGACTGACAATACAGTACACTGTGAAGTATCAGTTGCTTAGCTTCACAGTGATGTGACTGAGAATTCTGATACCACCTAGCATCACGGAGCATCAGTGACACCAATTAACATCAATAGACAGTGAGAAAGTAATGCATCACATGTCATGGGCCTGGGAAATTCAAAATTAACAGGATTTCTACTGAATATGTATTGCTTTGGCATCATAGAAATGTTGAAAACATTTTAAGTCAAGCATTATAAATTTGGAGCCACCTGCATATGTTTTAACATATGTTTCACTTTCAACATATTTGTGTCCTTATAATTAAAGTGAAAGACTTGAAAAAAGTACACACTGGTGTCTTGCTTTTCTTTTAAATATAGACTTCTTTAACTGGAATGTTTAGTTCATTTATATTTAATGTTGTTTTTAGCATGATTGAGTTTGAATCTACCTTTTTGCTATTTGTTTTTTGAGCCTAAATATTTGATTTCCAGTTGTCTCTTCTATAATTTGTTCATTTTTTTGTTCTTTTGCTGACTTTTTGTATCAACTGAATATTTTTATTTTTTATGTCTTAATGTTTGCACCTTCTTGGGTAGTAGCTTCACTAACTTTTAGTGGTTCGTTTAGAAAAAAAGCAATATTTTAACAGATTAAATTTAATTGGTTCTTTATCTGATACTTTGCAGTTTATATTTCAGACCAAATAGGGTTTTCTATTTTTTTTTAATTTTATTTAAGCAAAGAAAAACAAAACAAACAAAAACTACAACAACAACAACAAAAAAACGACATATATAGTAAAAACAACAAGCAAAAGAGACAAGCAAACAACTAGCATAAATACACAACATTGCAGGTTTACAAAACCGGAAGATAGAAGCTTGACAATGGTTGCAATTTGCGCATCGTTATCTT
>RJWM01007684.1:0-77033 GCA_004363535.1 Dasyprocta punctata | reverse complement strand
ACGATGCGCAAATTGCAACCATTGTCAAGCTTCTATCTTCCGGTTTTGTAAACCTGCAATGTTGTGTATTTACTCTAGTTGTTTGCTTGTCTCTTTTGCTTGTTGTTTTTACTATATATGTCGTTTTTTTGTTGTTGTTGTTGTAGTTTTTGTTTGTTTTGTTTTTCTTCGCTCAAATAAAATTAAAAAAAAAAAGAAACATTACCATTAATTCCCCTCAAAATAGTCCCTTTTGCCTTAAACACTTTATCTCATTATTCATGCCACTTTCTGAAGCAGTTCTAGAAGTCCTATTTCATGTCTTTAGTTGCACTGTCATGGCCACTTCAACGTGCAAAATTGATTCAAAATGTTTACCTTTCATGGTCATTTCGACTTTGAAGAAAAGCTTCAAATCACTTGGTGCTAGATTCAGTGGATAATGTGGATGAGGATATGCCGTGATGTTTTGACAAACCTACAGTACTTAACAGCAGCATTCACCATATTTTGATCATGTTTCGTAAAGATACTCATGAAAGAGGACTTTCAGGATTGTTTTTGGAAGTAATCAGAACAATTTGATAAGTGTGTTCTGAGCAAGGGAAAGTATTTTGAGGGAAATTAATGGCAATGTGTCTTTTAATGTAATTTTTTTTAAAAAATGTAAATGCTTACTTACCATGTATTTTGATTATACCTTACATACAAATTAATTTGGCATTCACAATATTGTTCCATTTATTTGACTTGTTGAAAAAACGTTAGTGAATTGATCATAGAAGTATGCACATAAATAGGTTTTTTTGCTAACAAAAATTTTCAATTTCATTTTACAGTCTGCCTTGATTGGAAACATAGTTAAAGTTTACTTTACCTACTCTGCTGGGAATGCTAGAGAAACAGAAAACTCATTTTCCTGGCATTATGCAATCTGGCAAGTGGAGGTCAGAGTTTTGAAAAAAGTGTGATTTTTCACGAAAATACCTCTTAGGTCAGAGATCAGAATGACCTTGGAGTGCTGTAGCTTTCCAACCCTCCATCAGCTAGATAAACAGGCTTTATTCTGCAGAAGCAACCAGGGCTTTTCCATCTTATAAAACAGACCTAACAATTCCAGGTTACAGGCTGACACGAAACATTTGGAATTCAATGGTGTCTATCATAGGCAGTGTGTGTCAGTAAAACTGAAGATCAAAGGTTCTAGAAGAGGGGAAGGACAAAGTGAAGAGGAAATAATTGTGGGATAATGAATGGTATGAGGGCATTTTCGTGTTAACTTGAAACCACTTAGCATTTTTTCGTGATACCCAGGTAGCTTTCTAAATGAACTTTGTAAAGTACAATTGAATAACCTTGAGATTCAAAGCTATGATGTGATTTTGAGTACTGATAGAGTTTGCTTAAGCACTGTGGCATAGCCTCTGTTTTCATTTCTATTTTTGCTTCCTTCATGCAAAATAAAATTTATTTTCTGTTCAGGAGAATCAATAATTTTACCTTTTTTTTTTAGCAATTCCAGTAAACTGCAATCAACGTTAGTTACAGTCTTTAAAGAGATGTAGTAAGAATTTGAACACAATGAAATAAAGATACAGATTAGAACTTTGGCAAAGTACCTCTGCTATTGACAGAAGCATTTGTCAGGACCTACAGCTGTGTCTATATTGTGTTAAAAACTTGATGAAGGAGGAAAAAAGCATCAATAGGTTTCGCCTTCTGTCTATACTCGCCAAACAAATGGTTTAACTAATAGCTATTGTTTTAAGTGAGTGGATTTCATTCACCATTGTGAAATTTGTCCCATTTAGAAATGTATTTTAATTAGCATTTGTATACAACATGCACATATTTGGTAAAGATATTGTACTCTTGCGCTCTTTTTAATAATGTAGATTCTGATACGTAGAAGACTAGTGCTCCAGGAGTGAGTGAAGATCCAGTAGGCATGAAAGAATCTCCAAATACACATTTGTTTTTTGGTAATATTTATGTGTTTATAGTCTCCCAGTTTTCTCTTCTCTGAGCTAATGTGCTTTCTTATTTGTGTTTTCCATTTAGAAACTGCCAAGCTTTGGACCTTTTCTTGAACAGCGCAAGAAAATCATAGCAGAGAACAAGATTAGACTCAAAGAACAAAATACAGCTTTTTCCCCAGTTGAGAGACACTGTTTTGGCCCTAAAAAGCCTATTCCTTCCATCAAGGTAAAATTTAAATCAACTTAAATATGTCTCTTTCACTGTTCAAATAAGATAATACAGTTTATATGTTTATTTCCTCAAATGTATCCCTCCTTTTTGTTTTGAAAATATTCTTAAAGCTTCTAGAATTCCATATATAGCTGAAAAGGTGCTTAAATTATAGGATAGTATCTTATTTGTATACTTTACACTTTTATTTGTGTAATTTATACTTTTCAGAACACTGTCAGGTATGTGTGTCATGGAAATCATTATATTAAATGTGTCAGGAAATGTTAAGGGAACTTCTTTGTCATCTCATAATTGATTAAAAATTATTTTAATCCACAGTTAACATCAAGAGATCTCATATTATTTATGTAAAATAACTAAATTATTGATGTGTAACATTCATATCACTATGATCGCTTGTATTTTGGCAAAATTTTCTCTGGTTTGGCCTCAAGAAAATGTGTATCTTCATTTATATCTCAGGAGATTATTCTCAGGGTAAAAGCTATCATTAAATCAGAATCATGCATGTTACTTTCCCTTATTTTTCAAAGAACTTTTTATTCTGAGTGAAATATATACTCATATTCAATTATAATAAGTAATACAGAGTGATATCATTCTCCCTCCATCGTTTGCCAGTGTCAGTATGTTGAAAAATTGTGTTACAGTACCACAACCAGGATATTGACCCAGATACAATCTACCAGTCCTATTCAGATTTCTCTAGTTCTATTACTGTTTGTGAGCATGTGTGTGTGTATGTGCAGTTTTATCACATGCTTAAGCTTGTGTATTCACTATCACAGTTAAAATAGAAAACATTCCATCACTGCAAGGATTCTTCAGGTTGCCCTGTAGGAGACATATTCCCTTTTCTTTTGCCCCTTTCTAAACTAGCAATGTTTAAAATGGTCATAATGAAAAAAAGGGGGTGTTATTGGGTGGCATTCTCTCTGAAATCACCATCAGTGAAATATGGCCTGCAGTTACGGAAATTGATTCTTCTGCTCCCACAATCCATTTTTCTGTTTGAAGCACCAGCTGAAGAGCCTGCTTTTAGGTGCTATCAAGCAGACCTCACAGAAATTCATCTCTAGTGACAGTCAACTGGAGAGTGGAACTCTAAAAATTCCATCTGTCGGGGGGAAAACATGGTCCTTATGCTAAAAACAGTAGAGTTTAGGCTGGATGTGGCAAAGTTTAAGTGATGTAGAGTTCTGAAAGAAAAAATAGAAGTGGTTGGTCACAAACCCGACAAGCACTTCATATGCCATAGTTCCATATAAAATGAACACTTGGAACTTTTACCAGAATACTAATTCCAAATAGTGCCTTGAGGTGTTCCTGTTAAATTATTTTTGTATTGCAAAAAAAATGAGCTGAACAGATATAGGAAAAAAAAAGTCTGCATCCTGACAGGCTTTTCCACAAGCCATTTGACTCTACCATGTTTAGCTGTGAGTAATGTATGATTTAGGGTTAAGTGGGAATTCTCCACTCTTTTTGTTTGTTTGTTTGTTTTGTTTTTTTTTGGTACCAGCAATCAAACTCACAATCTCGTGCCTGCCAGGCAGGAACTTAGGCCACTTAGCTAAATCCCTGGCCCTATTTTTAGAGACAGGGTCTCACTGTGCAGTTCAAGCTGACCTTGAACTCACTTTGCAGCCCAGGCTGGTCTCAAACTCACAAGGATCCTTCTGCCTCAGCCTCCCAAGTGCTGTGGTTAAAGGTATGCGCCACCACGCCCAGCCAAGGCTTGTTGCTCTTAATTTGAGTTAAATGAAAGATACTTATCTCTAGGAATATTTTCTTTGTGTGTAGACATTTTAAATGAAACATGTTATTTAAATTTGAAATAAGAAGTACTAAGTGATTATAAAATAATGTTGATCTTTTTCAGACCTCTAATCGTTTAGTGAATATGCTGATAACCTAAAAATAAAACAGAAACAGTGCAACAGAAAACCAATAGTTGATTTAAAAAATTTGTAGTTTATTGGCTACTTTCCCCTCCACCCCCAAAAATTCAAACTGAGAAGAATTAAACCAAAGAAATGTGAAGGTAAAGGGTTTTTTTAATATCAACAAGAGATAATCTTATTAACAACAGTACTGACTTAACTGGGTGCTGTGGTACATACTTATAATTCCAGCTACTTGGAAGGCTGAGGCAGGAGGATGGCAGTTTGAGACCAGCTTGAAAGACTTAGCAAGAATCTATATCAAAATAAAGGAATAAAAGGGGTGTAGCTCAGTGCTTTCTAGGTTCAGTCACCAGTACCTCAAAACACACATAAAAAAACACCACATATCTTATTCATTTCTTAAGTTGTCTCACCTTCGATGTTATCCAAAATGAAGTATTTTTAGTGTCACTTGGTGTTACTTAAGTCTCAAGACACTGTAGAAAGCATTTTACCATTACTAAGAACACATCAGTATAAACATATTAAGGCAGATTTTCTCAGTACTCACTAGACTTCAAGACCTTGGCCTTCTTCCCAGAAATTCCACAGCCATCCCACCTGTTGTTATTTCTGGGAAGATGATGTGCCCTGTTGGAAAGCTCAGAACTAGCTGGTAATGGTTTTACCCCTATGGGAATATAGCATTTTTATTTTTTATAAGTGCAATTATCTTTTTGGAAAATAAAGCAGTGTCATTAACAAATGACTTCCTGCTTCAACTTGATTTCTACAACCCTGTATGTAGAATGGAAGATGGCATATATTTTAGAGCAAGGCAGAAAGTGTGGAAGACTGTTCGTCCCCAGATATATCCCTGGGTCTGCCTTGATTTCTGATGACCTCTGATCTCTTGATTATAGTGTTGTTATCAATAGTGAGTTATATAATTGATCTTTTAATTAGAGTCTCCTACTATGGTGCATTTTCACTTAGACTCCAAGATGATTTTCCGGACAGGAAGAGACAAATTTTTTTTATCTCTAAACAGTCTAAAAGCATGTAGCAGCTAATAGGACTAATGAGCCTGCAAGTACTGTATGTGTTTATGTTTAATTCTGAGAATACCTGAGATAGATACTTTACCCCCATTTTACAGATGAAGAAATTGAAGAATGTGAGATTGAATAATTTATTCAAATTATTTAACACACAAGTGGCAGAATGAGGGATGGACATGAGATTGGGAATTCCTGACTGAGGGGATTCAAAAGATTGACTCAAGAGGGAATGATTAGTTAAGTTTGGAACTTTTTAGAAGGCTTATGAAACAGACCTAAAGATGGGCGTGGAAGAGAAAGTCTTCAGCATGTAATAATACGAAGATAATTCCAAGGGAATTGAGACAAAGGAGTTACATGATAGTTATGCAAAAGATCATGTGATATAAAGTGGATGTCTAATAAGAGATACGTGAAATGAAATCATCAGACAAGAAGTTTCTCTTTCTTTCTCTCCCTGTTCTTTCTCAACCTTCTATAGTTTTATATATTTGTTTTGTTCTAATATTTTAAACATAAAGATTAATGTAAAATTTAACCAAAATCCTACCAACTACTACTAAAATTTAGATTTATAAAATGATAGACTTTTTCTATTCTTACATGTAGTATCTCAAAACAAAGTATTGATTCTCTTTTTACATTATTTAATGGTATACAATTTAATAAGATGAATTTATTATTTATTTTTAAAATGAACTTATTAAATATTTAGATTATTAAAGAAACTCATACATTAAAAAGCAATCAAAATACAAAAATCTTTGTGGAGGCTTCTGATTGTTTTCTCAAGAAAAACTACAAGTAGTAACATTTTAGGGCTTTTCATAATGTATTCTTACAGCATATTGCCAAATAATTTTCTAGGAAGACTGTGCAAATTTACTTTCCTGTCAAAAATGTAAGGGAGTCCATTAACAAACTTATTTTTAATTTTAGCTACTGTAAAACTAAAATAGTATTTTATGTTCCTCTTAAATTTTGAATGTCTACATACTGGTAAGCTCAGCATGTTTTTATGTGTTTTTGGATGATTTTTTCTTTTGTGAGTTGCTGCTTATTTCCTTGGACCAGCTTGCTGTTGGGGTACTTATCTTTGTCATAGAATTTTATAAAGTTTTTATATATTTTAAAAATAATAACACCCTGTCAAGTATGTTTCATACATATGTATTTCTAAGATTGCCATTTGTCTCATAATTTGTATCATGATAATTTTACTTATGTACACAGGAGTGTTTGTACAATCTTCTCTAGAAAAGTATAATTTATTTTTATCTATGTAGTTGTTTAGTTTAGTCTTTTGTACAATAATATTAAATATTCACCCCATCTAATTCTTTTAGGATTTAAATTTTTATGCAATTTATAGTTAATCTAAAATATCAAGTATGGTGTTAAAGTTAGTTTTTTCCCCAAAGAGAAATAACTCTAAGATATTTGTTACTTATTTGTTTGTTTATTATAATCTCAGTAGTGTTTTGATTTGTATTTCTCTAATTGCCAAAGATGCTGAACATATTTCAGGCCATTTGTACTTGTTTTTGAGAAGTGTCTATTCATTTTAACTCCCTATTTTTTATTGCATCTTTTATTTTGAGCATCTATGTTTTTTAGTTCTTTATATATTCTAGATATTAGTCTTCTAAGAAGTAGCTTCCCACTCTATCAGTTGTTTTTTCATTCTGTTGGTTGTCTCCTTTCCTGTGCAGCAGCTTTTTAATTTGATATAATCACATTTGTTGATTCTTGGTATTATTTCTTGTTCAGTTGAGGTTCTTTTCAGAAAGTCCTTGACTATACCTTTGTCTTGGAGAGTTTTATCTCTTTTACTTCCCAGCATAGTAAGTGTTTCTGTTTTATTATCTAGGTCTTTCATCTATTTTGCTTTGATTTTCATAAGGTACAAGAAATATGGGTCTAGATTCATTCTTCTTTTCCAACAGCATTTGTCAAACAAGAAATTTTTTTAGGTCTGAATGTGCCTGGCATTGTTTCTACATCTTCACTTCTATTCTATTAGTCATTGTCTTGGTTACTTTTTCTCCTCACTGTGACAAAATGCCTCCCACCCAAAGTTAAAGGAGAAAAGGTTTATTTAGCTCACAGTTTGTAATGGTTTCCATTCAAAGTTGGCTGGCTCCAAGGCAGGGTAGCATGGGAGAGAGGAAACAATTCATGGCAGGCAGAAGACAGCAAGCAGCAAGCAACAAGTGACAAGCAATGACCATAGCACCTCTCTCTGTCCCTTATATTTTATCCACCCTTAATGTGGGTAGTATTCACCCTGAGGGTAGCACAGCCTTAATCCTAGCATCCTTCCATGAATCAATCCCAGCATCACATTTTTGATCCCAGTAGCACGCACCCTAGATCCAGCCACCTCTGAAAAATCCCACCTAAGATCACATGAGGCTCTGTGGGAACATCTAGACACAAGCCATATCAGTCAGTATGTATGTTTTTATGCCAGTACCGTGCTGTTTTCACTACTGTGACTTTGTAGTATAACTTGAAGTCTGGGGCTGTAATGTTTTCTGCCTTACTTTTGTTGCACAGGATTGCTTTGGCTGCTCTTGATTCCGTATACATTTTAAGAGTGTTTTTTCTAGTTTTGTGGAGAATGATGAGTCTGTTTTGACTGGAATTGCACTAAATCTATATATTATTGTTGTAATATTACCATTTTGACAGTACAACTTCAAGACTTTTAAAATCTCTCAATTTATAATTCAATGACAAAACATATCATAAATTTCATTGCTTACATCATGTTCAAATTTTCCATCCCTCAAAAGTTTCTTACTTAAACTTTTCAAGGGTGAATGAGAAATGAATTAAGCAGATTTTTTAAATTTAAAATATGTAGACAAAGTTCTAATAAGGACATTTGATTTCTGTAAACAGTTTTATGCCATTAGCAACTGTTTGTTCAATAAGAAACATTAAAATAAAAACTTCATGAGTAAAACTTTCCAATGAAATCTAGAATTCTGGGTTAGAAACCCACTATGGTGCTACAAATCAAGACCTCATCTATTATTTTATTGCTTTTATAAAGACAAACGTGTTTCTTGTCCTGTAGTATTGGTTCTTTGACATATGCTATATAGCACTGTTTTCTTCTTTAAATTAACCATATGTAAAAGAGAAGGGAAGATGGACCTTGAGGATGAGAATGAGTTCAGGAAGTAGAACATAGCCTTGTATGATGAAGTGCAGGCTGAAGACTGTAGGGGAATGGAGTAGCCATATTCACATACCTTCTTTCTAGAACATCTTTTGTATGACTCATCTAATGTCTTACTGTATGATAACTCATCTATTAATCTCAAAATTCTGTTCTGTGCTTTAATTTGTGCCATTCATTGTTTTAAACCCCTAATTGGAATAGTTTGAACTAGATACTCAAGAGCTATTATATTTGGAACTAAACTCTTTCAAAGACCTTCTAAATCTGCTCCTTCTCAAGTCACCTGTCTCAGTAAACAGCTCCCTGCCCATTCTTTTACCTATGTCAGAAACCTGCAGTTCAGTTTGATTCCATCCTATTCCTCATTCTATTCATAAATCAATCACTAATGGCCAGTGCTCTTTAACTCTTACATCTCTCTGGTTTTCTGTTCTTTCCTTATTACTGAGACCTTAGTGAAGTTTCTTATACATTTTTTCTGCACTTCTAATACTTTTACATCACCTTCTACTGCCTTTTGCCATTCTTGTCTGATCAGTCCTCCAATTACTATGAAATATTCTTAAAATTCAGATGTCATTGTTTGTATGCTTCTGTAAAATTTTCCCATTGTTACTGTGGTCTTGAGGTAAAACCATTAGCATGACCTTCATATTCATCATATTTTACCTTTTCTTGGCCTAAGTAGCAGCATCAGCAAAATAGTGAAAAGTAGAATCTAGGAGGTAGAAATTGAAGATAGAACCTGAGGAAGTAACAGCAAAGTATGTGCAGCTTTCTCAACTTAATAAAGACCTCAGGAAATTGTAAGAAGAGGAAGTGGAAAACATGGAAAGGATGTTTCATTTATATTGTAATAACCTAGGCTTGTGGGGGACAATAGCTGAAGTTGCCAGAAAGATAATGGTTAAAAAAGCTATATGCCGAGCAGAAGAAATGGAGTCCAGACTACGCACTAAACCATTTTGAGTAAGTAATGTATTTTAGTCTTTTTTATATTGGTATAATAAAATACCTAAAACTGAGTAATCTGGAATTATTTGGCTCATGGTTCTGTAGGCTGAGAAGTGCAAAATTATGAAAGTAGCCTCTGCTCAGCATATGGTAACTTTTGTATCATAGAATGGTGAAGGCATGACCTGGCAGGACAGAGTGGACCCATGGCTCAGGTCTGTCTTCCTACCTTTATGAAGACATTGATGCCATAATGAGACCCACTCTTGTGACCTAATCTAATCCAATTACCTCTCAAAGGACACATTTCCAAACACCATTAGCATATGAATTGGGGGGTTAAATTCCCAACACATGAATTTATGAGGACCATATCAAGCCATCACAAGAGGGACATCTCAGGAAACTGAACGTGAATTTATTAGTGCTATTTATTTATTAAATACTCACTTTTGCTTATTTGGAGACAAGGTCTCACTTGCTATGTAGTTCAGGATGCCCTAAAACTCACTACGTAGTCTAGAATGGCCTTGAGTGCATGACAATTGTTCTGCCTCAGCCTCCCAAGTACTGGGATTACAGGCGTACAATAGTATGCCAGCTAAATACTCATATTTTTAACAAATGGCCATAAAAAAGTCTTAAGAAACTATTTTCTTCATTGAAATACAAAGCAACCTTTTTAAGATATTAGCAGAATTCCCCAAGTTAAGCACAGGACTACTCTGTCATACTGCCTGCGTTCATACAGTGGCATTGTCAGTAAGGAACTGTGTAGCCCTTGCCTCAGTTAACTAATCTGTAAAATGAAGATGATAAAAGTATCTGCCTCCTAGAGTTACAAATTCAATGATGTGAGAAATGCTTTCAGCAAGGTGTCTACACCAAATGTACCCTAAATAATTACTACTTGTTATGGTTTGTGTTTGAATGCCCCCCGCCCTGCCCCGCCAAGCTTCATGCAGTCATGGAGGTGGCTGAATCTAGCATTTGTGCCTGGTTTGTTGTCTAGAACTGGGATTGGTGGTGTGAGTGCTGTGCCTGCCCAGGGGTGGAGAGCCAGACAATACAAGGGAGGGAAGGAGGCGTACCTTTCCCCTTTTTGCCCTTTTGCTCTTGCCATTTCTGCCACCATGAATGGCTGCCCCTTAACCACGCCACCCTGCCTTGGAGACAGCTGAGTATGGACTGAAACCTCCAAAAGACTGTAAAATAAATAAACCTTTCCATCCTTCATTTTGTGCATCAGGTATTTTGTGTTAACAAGGAGAGAAAAGTAACCAAGACACTACTATTAGTTATAATTTTAGTAATGGTCAATTAAAAGGCAGGTTAAATGACTGTTTCCATTTTGTCTATTAAAATAAACTCAAGAATGAGGAACAATATATAAAATTCTGGAGTCCAAGTAATATGGAGGTTTTGAAGCAGTCAATTTATTTTCCAAAATATCTTTATTGCACAAGACAGCAATGTGCTAGAAACTGAGTATTGAATGAACAATAAACATGACAGGGGCAGCTTCTGTCCTCACAAAGTATGCAGAAACAAATGTAACAGTAAACATGAATTATGTTCGTGATATGAGAAATATAGAAAGATGCAGGATATGTTATATCTCTTTCATAGAGAGACCTAACTAAAGTTAAATAAACCAAGGAAAGCCTCCCTGTAGAGTTGACATTCAAAAAGTCCTATAAACTCTACAGAGATTAGTAGTATAAAAGGAGCAAGGAATATTCCAGGTGAGCCATAATGTGGTCCTGCATTTAGTGAGTGTCTGTGGTGGTGAAAACATAAGTGAATTGTTTAAGTTTTATTGGTACCTCAAGATTTAGCAGCTCTCATTATGCTGAAGGATAAGAGATAATGTAGAGTAAAGAATAAGGGAATGAAGATGACTCAATTTTTTTATTACTCCATTAAGATAAAGAAAAATATAAGTGATCAAATTTTGTTATTGTGTCTTTAGTTTTGATGGGGTTTTTGGTGGTGGATAAAAGTTTTGAATTGGAGCATATTATAACTGATATACTCACGGGAATTGTAGGCACATGCTGGTAGATATAATGGAAAAAGAAACAACATTGCAACTGCCTGAGTGTGTCAGGCACAAAATGGAAGAATCACATATGTTTTATGTCTTGCTTGCATAATATTCTGTGAGAGAATAAAGAGTTCTGGGGAAGCAAATGAGAAGAAGTAAGTACAGAGATAGGCAAATAGCTGGAAGAAAATGATAGCTTGGAAGAAACCAAAAGAAGGAAGAAGTCTCTTTCATGGTTCTCTTGTGAGGGCCTGGTTCACAGGGTCAGGAAACACCAGTTCTCTCACCAAGGACACCATCTAATTCTATCATTTGGTCTCTTATATGCGGTGTCTGAGATTGCAACTGATAGCTGATGACAACAGTCATACTCATCCTAAGTACACCTCTTTATCCATCCAGGAGTCATTAATGCACAACAGCTGTGTTCCAGGCACTGCCAGTCCAATAATGAGCAAAACCCTACTTCTCCTGGAGCTGCATGATACTAGGGAGGAGCAGAAAACCACAAATAAACAAGTGAATGTAGGATGGTGACAAGTGTTATGGAAAAAGCATAGCAGGATTCAGAGACTAGAAATCTCTATGGAGGTTGGTCAGAAACACTTGTCTCATTAAATGGCGATTGAATAAACATGTGAGAAAGTGAGAGAATAAACAATGCAGATATCTGGGGGAAGAATGATCCACTCAGAAGGAAGAAATAGTACAAATGCCTTGAAATGTGGAAGTTCTTTGTAGGAAACTACTGGGGCTTTTAGAAAGGCAGAATGATATGATATGACTTAGTTTGCAAAGGATCCTTCTGGCTGGAGTGTTGAGTGAATATCCACGATGAGCAAGGACAGAAGCAGGGAGACCAGTTAGAAGTCTGTTGCCATGATCTGGAGTGAGATTGGCAGGAGGGAGAATAAATAGGAGATAATGTCAAAAGGCTTCAACTTCATTGTTTTAAATGAAAGCATGTGTGTGAAAGTGTTGTGTACAGCACAGCTTTATTCAAATGAAAGGAGCTATGGTTATTATCATTTTTATGCGAGTACCCTGCCCCTTTGCCCATTATTTCAAAACCTATCTGTATGATGCAGCTATATGGCTGTTCAATTCCATTGAAATTAACAGCCACTTGCCTTTAAGAGTCACTTTCTTTCTGCATGCCTGTGAGATCTTGCTTCTTATCCTTTTGTTGTTTCTTCCTAGCACACACCCAGGCACACCATGAATTTCCCTCTGCTGCTTCATTATTACTTCTGTGTTTTCTCTACAGTGTTCTTTCTGTTCTTGACACACCATTCTTTTCCTTTTCCCCTTTTTCCTGGAGGGCCTGGGTAATCTATTTTCATGCTTAATATTTTCTCTGTCCACCCATCTGTTTATTTTAGCTTGTTTCTTCCCTCCTCTCTGCTGGCCTCTTTATAGATTCCTCTGTTCAATAGTTTAAACTCCATGACACTGCTTTGTTTATCCTCTCAGCTACCACAATATATTATTCTCCATCTATTACAGAAAGAGCCTCAGTGCTCCCTGAAGTTAACTAAGCCCCTCTTGTCTGAACAAGGTTTTCAGTCATGCATTCAGGTCTCTAATCTGTCCCATCTTCCCTGTTTATGGGTGTGACAATATTATTTCTAAGCAAGCCATGCTCAATAGATCTCATCTTTTGCTCTTTTCTCCTTCTAAATGCCTCAGATATGATTTAATGGTCTATTGCTTCAGATGTAGGCTCAGTCAATAAGCAAGTATTTATTGAGTGCTATGTGACCAGTGTGCTCAGGACAGTGGGAGAGGCCAAAAATGTGCAGGGCATGGATCAAGACTGCAATTTTTGTGATCTCAGTGGAGATGTTCCACTAATGTATATTTATTATGCACTCACTGCAACACAAGAATTGTGCTAGAAACTAGGAATATAACATGAATTTTAAAAAGAACAAGTATCTATCCTTATAGAGCTTATAGTCTAACAAGGGAAAAAGACACATGTTAAAAATTATTTACAGTTCAATCAAATATGTACAAAATGCTGTGGGAACACAGAGGAGTAAAAGAGATTAACTCTGCTTTGGGTAATTGTGGAAAGCTTCACAGAGATGGTGATATTTAAAATAGAGTTTAATAAATTAGTGTTAATTAAGCAGAGTATTAATAATAAAAGCTAATATTTATTGAGTTCTTATGAGGTTTCAAACCCTGCCATGTGCTTGTAAATGAGCTCACTTAAGCCTCACAACAACCCTACAAGATACAAGATACTTGTGTTATTCCTGTTCTAATGATTAAGAAATTCACAGAGAGGTTAAGTAGCTTGCCTGAGATCACATGGGCAGAAAGGTATCAAAGTCAAGATTTGATTCCAAACTCTAGTTCTAGAACCTGGCTCTTGAACACTATCCTCTGCTGTCTTTCACAGGAAAACAAAAAACAAAACAAAACAAAAAACACAAGATGAGGGAGGTGATGTTTCAAGCACCTCAGCATATTTGCAAAGCACAATGTTCAAACATAGTAGCATGCATCTGTGGAACCTACATCCATACACAATCCCCAAACCAAGGACATAGTGGTATAAACAGCTCCTTTTATTGTTTCACAAGAATTCACAGAAAAGATAGAACTGAGAAGCAATAATGAGGAATTGAACTCAGTTTTTTGACAAGTCTTAGCAATGTGATTCAAAAGAGCATAGGGTCATACTGATTAAACCACTCATTTCAAATAGAGCGTCAAAAGAGATGACTCCCAGTGCTACATGATGACTAGGAGGTCCTTGAGAACCAAAAGTTTTCGCTAGGTAATGTGCCATTCTGCATCCACCTGATGCATGGGAGCTGAAAACTGACCTCAGAGGCCATGAGTCCCACACAGCTAATCTGCAGCCCTGGGGACAGCCTGGCAGACAGGTGATTTTCTTTGTGTCAATTTCATGTCTTGACAGAGCATTCACCAGGTGTATGGAGCTACTGATTCTGTGGAGGAAACAGAAAGAAATGAATTCTGAGGAAGGAAAGTATAGTCAAAACCAGTGCTGGAAGGCGAAAGGAACAGAATGAGATAGAAAAAAAAAAGAGAGACCTGCCTCATGCAATGGGTATAAAAATGAGCCAGGACCTCTGAAGGAACCCCTGACATATTCCATAGGTTCACTTGTACTTGAGAAAAGAAATCAGGCAATGCCTCCTCTAGGCGTTCCTTTTGTCTCCTTGCTGAGGACAACTGACGTGACAGTGTGCACATTTGGCCCAGCCAAATGAGAAATATGCTTTATTCCCAGGCAGCAAATAACAGAGACTTGCGAGTCTGCCAAGACTTATAAAGTCCCGTGGCTGTTTCCCACTTCTATTGATATATATGGGAATAAATTCTCATTTTCTTTATGAAGCTAGGAATGTATCTCTAACATCCTTGAATTTTGGGTAGGAAAATGAATGGTTTAGGGCTACTAGTGATGTTTTCATCTCTTCTTCCTGCTGCTGCTAGTAAGAGATGGACTGCAGCTCATAAGACTGGCAAGACAGTGTTGGCAGGAGACCCGTCAACCTGATCGAGTGGTTTATTATTTCAATTGAATTGTGAAAGGAAAGAGAAAAGTACTCAGATAAAACTGTAAGACCATATTAGATACAAAAGAGCATAAAGGGGATGGCAGAGAAAGAAAAATAGCGCAGGACTTGCCCAGCAGTTTTCAGTATGATACCAGAGAAACAGGCCAGGGGCAGCATTAATATTCTCAGTTGTCTGTACACCAACAAATAGCAGATGAAAAATTACCAAGCTAAACTTTAAAAACTGAACACAATTTGGTGAAAAATTATCTCTTAAATCTTATGGGGTTCTGTTAGGATGTGATTCCTGACTGGAATGTCACAGTGGAAAGGTATGTACTGGTTAGAATATATGAGCCTAATAGAAGGACTGAAGGAGGAGCATCATGTGAAAAAGTTATATACTGGCCTAGAAATCCAAAAACATGAAGGTAGAGTGCAAAGGAAACAGCTGCAGGAAAGTGGAATGAAAGAAAATAGAAATGTTATGCTAGGGCTACATCAGAGACTTTTTAATCAGATGATTAATATGGACAGGGAAGACAGAGTAGTGATGTGATCCCATACAGAGTTCAAATGAAAATCCCACTCCACTAAAGGCAAAAATCTGAAAAATTATTCAATTTCCTTGTTGGAAATTTAATCTCAAAATAGAAAAATAGAGAGGGAGAGAAAGAAAGCAGAGACACAGAGAAACAGACTGAGAGACAGAGAGACAGAGAAGGGATAGAGACACAGACAGTAACAGAGACACAGAGGCAAAGAGGAACAGAGAGACAGACAAACAAAGACAGAAGACTCGTGTATTTGGTTATTTCTGGCTTCATATTAAATTTTAAAAAAAGAAAGAAAAACCTGTGGACGATGACAGCTAAAGGAATCTTGAATGAAGTAACTATCCTATGTTAAGTTTATTAGGCCAAAGAAAGGAAGTCTAAACTTAGATATACAAGTGCTTCACCCTTAATACATTTACTCCTAGGAAGTTCAGAGGAAACAATAGTAACTCCAAGCTGAAGATAGATCACAAAGAAAGAAAAGATGTCAAATAGAAATTTGAGAATATGATCAGTAGGTTTCACAAGAGTAAGAAAACAGCAAAGCATTTAGATAACTCAGTGTTCTGTAGTCCTGTGAGAAAAGTCCTGTAGATCACATTACCAATGATGAACATAAAAAAAAATGACATCAAGATTTAAGGATGGGTTAGAAAGTACTAAGACTTCAAGTGTTTTGTGCTTAGAGAAAATATTAGGAAAAATTGAAATGTAGTTTTGTCTATTAAAGTAAAAAAAAAAAGAAAAATACATCTATTACTCAGAGCAGATGGCATATTGTTAAATTATAATTAGAGAGAACTGTTCCATTCCTATTATGTTTCCTGGCATCCTCTTATAGTTCTTAGAACTGAAAAGGGTATGGAAAACGTATCTGAGAGTTAGAGTCTAAGATAAGGAGGAGGTAATAAAATCATACTCAGCTTCATTAAATCAACATAAAGCCAAAGTGTCCTTTAAAGCCTGATCCTACCCTACACAGAAAGAATACTATGATCAGGGCATAGATCTGCACTGAGTCAACCATAGTCCCATAAACTTCACCCATCTGTCTCACACTAAATTCTCCCTCACACCCTACCCTCTCTCACCATTTTTACTTGCTTCTATCCTATCTCTTCATTTGCTTTCCCTTTCTGACCAATCTACTACTTAATTTTCTGAATCATAATTTGTTTCTGCCCTCCCATCTCAGCACATTAATTGAGTCCTCACCAGATATCCACTAAATCCAAGCCGAACACCCTATTTTCTAAGTTACCTCCCTATCTCTTGCAGTAGAGAACATTATGTAGGACATGAAGAATAAGTTCATCCTATATTTTGGAAAGCATTTGTGTATGAGATTTCTATACTGCACTACTGAAAAATAAACATTGCTCTAGGTTCTAAAAAAAAAAGAAAAAGTGAATACGGAAAGGTTTTCTTATGGTATGAGAGAAAAAATAGAAATAGACCAAAAAGATTGAGACCTAACCCCTGTGGAATTGTACAAAGATTATTAAACTTTTGACTTGTGAGCATTAATAAAGGGAGAAGTTATTAAGAATCGGCATCAATGCAGTGAGAGCAAACCAAATTATCTCATTTCCTATTTTGATGGGTTTATTAGGCAAGGAGTGAATATGGAGGAAAAAGATAAGAAAATGTGACACTGATAATGGTACAGATGGAGAGATAGGTAAGTGATTAAACAGTTACACCCAAATAAATTAAATAGTGAGTTCCTTTAGATTAGAAGTCTTAGGGATTGCCCACAGGACACTGTCCTTGGTCCTGGCCTTTGAAGTGCACCTACTTACAGGAATTGTAAAAATTACCCTAATCAAATATGAATAGTTGCAGCTAGAAAGAACAGTTAACATGCTAGATAGCAACTGCAGTTTGAAAATACTTCAATTATCTATAAAAAATAGGTCAAAATTAATAAATTTATTTTAATCATAATGAAGGAAGTATGAAACATCAGAGATGGGGTCAAGTCCCTCTATCTCTTCATTGGTCCTAAACTTCGTATCAGACAGAAATATTGATCGATACATCTTTTTTTCAAAAAAAACTTTTGATCATCCTGAACAAATAATTGATAAATATATGATTCTGTGATTCTGTGGTTCTTTGTAATTCTACCTCTGTGAACACCTACATTAAAATCAAATGTGTCATCTCACTAATTTAAAGGAATTGGCATCATATTCTCTGCACATATATCTACACATAAACATTTCCAGTAATCAGGAATGGATAAAACAGATTGTTCAACCTTTGTATAGCCATACCCTGTGTGGAATAATGGCTTCAGGTTCCCTAATCTGTACAGATGCTTATGCAAGAGGGACTTCACAACCATATGTCCTTTACTGATTATGTGCATCTTTCAGCAAACTCCAAATTTGAGGACATGTACTCAGATGTATTCTAAGCTAGCAGTATATCTGCAGGCTTTGAATTTTAAGCAAATGTCCACATCTTCATCCACACAGAATGATAATTCATTTTCTTTGATAGCCTTTCTCAAAATGATTTAAAATACTTGTTATTCTTTTATGTTCTCCAGAGTTTTAAAAAAATACAATTATACTAAAGGACTATGGTGAATGAGGAATGAATGTTTAATGCCATATGCTAATAACTTCTAAAGGCTCCAAAGACCTTTTTTTAAAAAGAATAAAATGTGGTTTCACGTTAAACAATGATGTTTTTAAATGACAACAGCAAATCTCTAATATCAAGTAAAAGTCATATTTAATCTATGCAAAACATGGACTTGTTTCTTACAATAAAATTTCTTGCACACATATATGCTTTTGCAAAAGCTCTATAAATTTAATGCTGGTCTAGGGAGGACCCTGATTAGTGACTTTTAATATTTATTGGTGATTTCAGTCATAACAATCTGATTCAGTAAAACAATTGTCTTTAATTAGTAGATTGAAAAATTATGTTCTATCATACATAATCTTTCACAGTTATATATTTGCCTCATTTATTTGATACCTTAAAATAGTAAAAGAAAATATTAAACATATTCAGAGTCCTTGACTAGCCTTTATTTGTAAAATTTTCACATTAATAAAAATGTTCAGTAAAATATTTATTACCCCATCTATGTCCCAACTATTATGTTTAATGTATAGATATACAAGAGACATATTTACTTCAACGAATATTTGAGTGCCCCTTTGTTTGAGTGATCTACAGGGGCAAGAAAATACTACATGATACAAAGGCAAACAAAGTCTACTAAAAAAATATGACACAAAGGAACTAGATATGGACAATAGCTGTAACATAAAACAGAACATTCTAAATAGAGAATAATGAATGAGTCAGCATAACATAGTTCTTCTTATCATGGTATTTAAAGTAAACATCATTGGTTGGACTCCTTGCTTAATCACTTACCTGATTTTGTATGTTATAGTGAAACACCATATCATCCATAAAATGAATGAGATTTCAGGAGAAAATTATGTAACTGGCCTAGAATATAGGAAATATTTCAGAAGTTATCAGTTATCAATCATTAATTTCATATAATAGCTAAAATATCATAGGCCATCAAGAAAGAAAGAAGTGGGAAAGAAAGAGGGGGAGTGAGAGAGAGGAAGAAGAGAGAGTAAAGGAGGAGAGGAGAGAAAGGAGAGGGGAGGGGAGGAGAGGGGAGAGGAAGAAAGATCTCACATCTTAACATTTAGTTAGAAGAAGTGAAGGAAAGATTGAGGAAAGCATCATGAAGTGGTTACATTTGATATATTTTTTTAAAGATATGGAAGATTTTTCTAAGTGGAGTTGGGAGCCAAAGGTATTTTAGAGAGAAGATTCAGCATAAAATTGGGTGGGGTAGGTCATCTTCAGATGGGTCATTGGAAAACTGTATCCAGTGGTAACTGAAGTGCATAGTGTTTGGAAGTAAAAAATGAGATAAATATGAGGTAGGCGGAGCGTTGTGAGTTCAAGGCCGGTTTGGGCTACAACGCGAGCACAAGGCCGGCCTGAGCTACATAGTGCGACCCTGTCTCAAAAAAGCTAGGGCCGGGAGTTTGGCTCAGTGCCTTAAGTGCCTGCTCTGGCAGGCGCGAGGTTGTGAGTTCAATCCCCGGTGCCGCAAAAAAAAAATAAATAAATAAAAAAAAAATGAGATAAATAAAAGACATCTTGGTAGCAAACCTAAAATGTCAACATGGTAAGTCCATGTACTTCATTCAACAAATTTTCAATTAGGCACTGAGAAATTTACAAACTTGATTAAGATGGCAACATTCTTCAAGGTAGAATAGGAAACAAAAGCATATGAAACTTGTCCACTTAGGATTTTACAATGACATGAAAAGTGAAAATTGTTCATAAAAGTTAATGAACAATATTTGAAGATGATGGTAGACATACAAAGAGGATTCAAAAGATACTGCAGGTCCAGCACTCAGAAGATGTGACAACAGATGAGATGCTGGAGCAAGGAGAAATTGCACTGAAACATAACTCTGAAATTTTAAGCCTCCATGATTGGAAAAATAAATCTTAATTCTAATCACAAAATTGAAGAAATGTGAAAGAAAATACAACTTTGTGTTCTTAGTGAGTTCAGTGAGTTGTGAATTTTGCAGTACCAATTTCCAGTGACAATACTCATCATGTAGCTGATAAATGTAGACCTTGAGCTTCTGAGAGCAACTCAGAGCAGAGATACTGATTTGGACATCAAGTGCTCATCTACAAATAGTTGAAATTATAACTTCAATGTGTCAGAAAGTAGAGAAGACAGTGCTGGAAGCTTTCTATCTTTAGTATGAGAGTATACAAATGAACTGTATAAATAATGTAAACTCTATCTCAGTTTGAAAACTCATAGTAATGAGCATATTGTCATGTAGAGTTCAAGTAGAAAAAAAGTAAAAAAGGGTAACCAAGGTCATAAAAAGAAGTGCAGAAAATAAAATACCAGAGAGAATGTAGAAAGATGGCTTTCAGTGAGAGTCAGACTTCTTGGAATATGGACCTTGAATTCAAACAACAGATTCTCTTTTCAAAAGTTAAAAACAAAAGCAGAGAATCTTGACAGCATACTAATTTGGCAAACATTGTTAGATTCTTCCATTTTGTTTCTTAAAACAAAATGTTTCATATTGTTGATGAAACACCCTCTGCACTTCACATATTCAGCTTACTTCCAATTAATATGAAAAACAAAGGGATGGGTAACTGCCTGAAAGATCTTCAGTGGTAAAGGAAGAAAATTCCAGTTCTTTAAAAGTGAAAGAGCATCTATCTGATTTAACTATTAGATCAATTGATTAATTAACATAAATTAGAATTTTTTAATATTGAAATACATTCTTCAAGACAAGATATATGAGTGATATCAAAGCACATTTTTGAATGAAAATTTCGGACCCAAATGCATTGATATAAATGCATAATATACATATTATTCCCTAATCATTTGCTGCCTAGTGTGAGTACGTAACCTTTTATTATTTTACTTTCCTTTTAGAACCTTCAAGGTTAAAAAGTGAGGTGCTGCAGTTGAAAGGGGTGTTACATATTTCTTTCTGCCCATGGAAACTCCTTTTTCAGTCCTCTGGTAGGAAACCTCTCGAAAGCGGTTAATTATGTCTTGTATTTCTAAGCTAAAGATGCATATTATCCATATTTCAGAAATACTTAGGCTATGATTATTATAGAAAGCTCATATATGAAAGTATAATACCAAAAGTCTCCTATGTTAACACAATTCAACATTATATACAAAGAGTGATGAAAATTTATGGCAAATGTTTAAATTTCTCAAAAAATTATTACAGTAAAAGACAATTTGCCATTAATCTCTATCAAAACATTTCCCCCTCACTTTTAACACACTTGTCCCACCATTCTTGCCACTCTTTGAAGCAATTCTGGGAGTCCTTTTTCATGAGTGTCTTTATGAGGTATGATCAAAAATATGGTGAATGCTCCTTCAAATGCCGTGCAATAGAAAGGCAGGCTGGTAAAAACATGATGTGTTCTCGTCTACTTCTTTCACAAAATCCGGCACTGTGCAACTTCCAGCTCCACTCAAAGTCAAAGTGAGCATGAAAGATAAATATTCTGAATCAACTGAGGACATTGAGGTAGCCATGACAGCAAGGGACAGTATTTTAAAGAGGACCTAGGGCAATGTGGCTTGAAGAGTAATAAATTTTCTTTAGTTTAAATATTCACCATATTTAAATATTTTTCAATCATACTCATAGAAAAAAAGTGCCACATGGATATGCTTTCAAATAACCACTGGGAATAATTCAAAGTCTCTCTATTAGGATGTAATTGGAAAAGCACTGCAGTACCTTGGAGCATTTGGTGACTTGAGCACCATAGAACAAGTCGTGGCTACGATTGATGAAGAAATGTGTATCAACTGTGGCAAATGCTATATGACCTGCAATGATTCTGGCTATCAGGTACAAAATCTTGCTGAAATTATGTTTTGAAACAGCTTTCTTCCAGTTCTGAGGGCAGCAAATATCTTCTGTTGCTAATTATGTGATTCAAACCAGATCTGACAAATATTGCTTCTCCTCAAAAGTACTTCTTTCTGTTCCTTCACCTTTAAAACACAGATTTTTTTTTTTGAGGAAAGTCATAACTTAGACTAACTATGCCACTATTAGATGCATAGTATTACTTTAATATCATTTCATTACTTATAAAATTGGAAGAAGAAGCCCAAGGGAAAAGAGATATTCACATAAAATTATGGACATTAGGAAAGTATTATGTTTAGTACCTAGGGAAAGGAGAGGAACTCCCACTTATTGCTATTATTCTGAAAGTACTTGATTCTCCAGTCTAGAGAGAATTCTCTTTCTGTGTTGATTGGGCTTTTACTACAGTAAGAAACAAAAAGCACTTTGCTACCAACTGGTTGTGAATTATGTCTCGGGAATGCCTTCAGAGCTGAAAAAGCCAATGAAATGTATTATTGCCACGTGACATGAGCATAGGTACTTTCCAGATCATCACTCCTCAGCTGAGATCTGACATACGGCAGAAAAGAGAGAGGAGCAAGTCCCTCCTTAGGGTGGGCAGTCCTCTTGAAAACATGTCCTATGAATTATCTTGGATTTTTGTTTCTTCACTTATTCATTATACTGCATGTATCAACTGCTCTTTTAATAGAGTCAATGCAACTATGACTTTGAACTAGTTGAATTTTAGAAATAAATTTTTTAAAAATTCATAACATTGCCTTTAAACATAAATTTTTTCTCAAAGTCTTGATTTAGTGTGAAAGTAAAAAATGATTTCTAAAATACAGAGTTTAAGAGAAAGTAAATTTTAAAACTTAAGCTACTAAAATACTAAAAATTGCCTTAAAAACCCTATAGAACGTATTATTTTATGAAAAATGTAGAAGTATAAAGAAGTAAGAAACTAAATATAAGATCTTTTCAAGAAATTATAAATGGAATTTCCTACCTAAATAACAAAATGTCCCATTTTAAAAAAGTGAAATCCTAAAACTATGACAGTGTTGAGGTTTTAATGCTGTACTTCACATCTTGTAAGTTAGAACTCCTATCCTAAGAGTCTAACTTTAGTACCACATAGGCAGTAAGGTTCCTTTTAATAAGAAAAATCATAATTATGCCATAAAAAATGTAAGGAAAATCCTTCTTTGACTTTTCTGCCTCAAAAGTGAAAAATAAAAAGTAAAAATCTTCAGTCAAATTTAAAATTTGTTTGTATGTCTTCAAAGTACATCATTTCGAAACATAAGTATCTTCATTTTTATCAATAATTTCATTGAATTGCTATTTATAAAATAAAGATATGTAAAAAAAGAAAAATAATTTTCACTCCTCTAATCAGCAATCAAAATGTTTTACAAACCCATCAACCTTTGTTGTGGACAAATTATTTTATAGTTTGTTGTAGCTATAATTCTTGTTCAAATAGGATTGTTTTCTTAAAAATAAAAAAATGTGTATTAAGCAATATATCCTGATTTACTCTGAAAAGACCATTTTCTCTTTTATTCCCATAAAAGTAGAAAATAATTAAGATTACATGTAACTATGTTTGACTGAGAATTTTTTAAACAACAGTAGCAACAAAATACGTGCATTCAGCTCTCCATATCCTCAAGTTCCACAACTATGGATTCAACCATCTTGGATCTTTGGGAAGAAAAAACAAACAGAATTTTTCTTGTCATTATTCCTTAAAAATACAGTATAACAACTACATACATAGCATTTTCTTTGAATTAGATATTGTAAGTAATCTAAAGATGATTTAGGAATGATATGCGTAAATTAAATACAAATACTATGGCATTTGATGTAAAGGAATTGAACATTCGTGGATTCTGGTATGCATAGGTGGTCCTGCAGTTAATTAGCAAGGGGTACCCAAAGATGACTGCATATATTATATTGAATTTAACACAAGTATGAAATGGGAAACTAATAAGTCGCAAAATTATTTGAAAAATATAAGATTTTCAGATTTGACCTCAAGAAGAAAGTGGACTGAAACACTTGTCCCTCTTAATCTCCCTCAGCTGCCTCCTAGTCACACCAAATTCTCAGTGGAAGTGTGGTGTTTGTTCTGCAAGTGAGCATGAGTTCGCTGTGTACCCTCTGCTTCCACTATGTGTCTCCCGTGTTGCTACCCCAAAGTGCTTTCTGGGTAGAAAAGTCTGTATCTTCCACTGAGGACTTGTGTGTTGGTTCCAGTATAAAAATATTTCTAACACGCACATAATCATTATGAGTTATATATTTTTTTTAAATCTTCATTTCGCACTAGGTATCTTTCCTGATTATTTTACATTGCCTTAAGTGGGAGGGAGAAAGGAAGGTAGGCAGGCAGGAAGGAAGTTGCACATTTCTCAAACTCCTGCGCAGTTTCACAGCTGGTGGACTTGCCTGGTTTTCATTGTTAAGGAGTGTCAGGGCCAGGACTGGATGCCAGCTGTCCTGTCTCTCCATTCAGTGCTTTGTCCCCATTGTGATGTGACAAAGCCTAGAATTGGCTGGGAAGTCCTCAAAACTCAAGTGGCACTTAAACTACTTTTTGTCAACTGTTTGCTTCTATAAACTGCATACATTATCCAAAACCCAATCAGATGTGTTCATTGCCCATCCGAGAGTAACACTTTTCCACAAAAAGTGTGAGAAGGAAAAGGAGAATGTGTGCAACCACCCCAATATCTTCGGGTAGAAAATACCCTGTCCTGCTCGGACTGGCAAGAGTTGAGTTCTGCACAGAACAAATAAAACTGGAGGGCTACTGTGTTATGAAACATTTCCTCGCACAATGAAGGAAGATGCCTCTAAGGAATTTTAAACATTGTGTTTTTAATTTAAAAGGGTTTCGTTTCTCTCTCACTCTCTCTCTCTCTTTTTTTTTTCCTCCCACCAGTTCAGCCGTTGCTATAGTTTCACTAAGATGCTGGACGTAGTTGTCTCAGAGCACAGTTCCATTGCAGTAAGAAAATGTTGATGCTGAAATGGGGGCATTTCTGACCTTG
The DNA here is from genome assembly GCA_004363535.1 of Dasyprocta punctata. Lineage (NCBI taxonomy): Eukaryota > Metazoa > Chordata > Mammalia > Rodentia > Dasyproctidae > Dasyprocta > Dasyprocta punctata. The sequence goes on along the minus strand of RJWM01007684.1, from coordinate 52,080 downwards.
GTGAGCAGTAGCATTAATTTTCCCTATTTCTGTTCACAGGCTATCCAGTTCGATCCAGAAACCCACCTTCCCACCATTACTGACATGTGTACAGGTTGTACTCTGTGTCTCAGTGTCTGCCCTATTATCGACTGCATCAAAATGGTTTCCAGGACAACACCTTACGAACCAAAAAGAGGCTTACCCTTAGCTGTGAAGCCGGTGTGTTAAGGTGATTTGCAAGACAGTTGCTGTGAACTTTGATGCCACCTACATATGCTGATCTTTTAAAATCATGATCATTGGGTCTTTATGAATTAAAAATATGTATAATTTCTAAATAAATTTCTAAACTTAAAAAATGCATAGTGCCAGTGACCAATTATTGGTCATGAAATGAAATCTTTTTTTTTCCTGAGGATGGCTGTTAAATTACTATGGAACAGTTAATTGGATGTTCACTGTCTATTGTGAAAAATTAACTTTTTCATGGCAATTAGTGTGACAGTTTCCAAATTGCTCAATGTTGTGCTCCATCTTTAATTTCTAATTGTAAGTGAAATTAAGTATTTTGAAACAAAGTACACCTTGGCATACTAGAAAGTGTTTCCAAGGAAACATTCTATAATTAAAAACTACCTATAATGTTTATACTGTTTCCTAGAAAATGTAATTAGCTCCACAAAGTACGAATGAAGAAAATCAAATAATTATTTAGTATGTCAAGAAAGCAAAGGCTAAAAAAAGGTTTGTAGAACGGTATGAAGGTCCTCATCACTGAAATGGCTTCTTTTTAGTGCTAGATGCTAAAAATGAGAATATTTACTAACTAAAAACTATTTACCACTCATGCCTGAGATAGTTGTCCAAACTGCTCACCAGTGGACCACATGACATTCTTCTTTTTTTTTTATTTTAAAGAGTATACAACAGAATAAAACCAATCAAAACAAACCAGCATAGGAGATACAGGACTTTATAACATTATGAAATCAACAGTAGTTACCATAATGCCTTTTGATGTCGTCAATATAGCTGCAGATAACTTCGGACATAGTAAAAATCAAACAGAACAGAGTAGAATAGAAACAATAAAATCAAAACAATAAATGTGATAAAGACTTCAAAACAAGCTTTAAGTATTTAAATTATGTTCCTAGTGAAATAAGATATTAGGCTGGAGCTCTGGTTAATGCCACTGTTTTCCTGTGCTCTGATCTGCTGTTTGCTTTTTAATCGTTACCTTCATGATTATAGCAATTAATGTTCAAACAAAACCCAAATTACCCAGTGCTGAGTCATGTACTTCATTAGTCAAGAATGAAAAATATAGTATTGGTAAAATATATCCAATGTGAAAAACCACTTTGACTACTTTTATATTTTAGTGTTTATGATTAATACCAAAAATAATGGAATACATATATATATATTTTTCTGATATTGATAAATAGTATTTTCTGTTTCTCTATTTTCATAATGAATAGCACTATTAAATTCATGTATCTCTTCATAGAATATTTTCATGTGAATCCAGAAGTAGTAAATCAGAAAGTAATCTGTAGCATATTTCTGTAACAAATGCAAGATCTAAAAATGCTATTTATCACACAATTTGTGTGATTTAACAATATCAAATAAAAATAAAGTGTTTTAAATATGGTCTTTTTTCGCATCTTTTGTAAATATAACCTCATGTCTGTGATTTAGATTTTGAGGTTGAACAGATTTTGGTTAGTTCTACAGTGAATTCTACTCAAATGCACATTAGTTCAAATCTTATGAGGGGGATGGCAGTCTATTTCTTCAAAGGTTTGGTTTTCTGTACCTCTTACACTTTTTCTCTGTTGAATTCAACTCTGCCAAAATGCATTTTCCACAGGAAGCAAGCCAAATTTTCTGTAATAGTCAATGGACAAAATCAAATGGGATATATCCATTTGTCTGAAGGTGCCATCCTAATTCTAGGAGACATCCATCATTTAATATTACTTGTTGGAGAAGTCTGTGATATTCATGACTCACACAAACTTCTTTCCTTTGCACTATTGTGATGGTGTGGGATTGTAACTTTTGGAAGTGGTAACACTTAGCAAAGACTATCAGTTTTCTGGAAAAGAAATGTTCCAGAGCTTCATGGATGCCATCATAATGCATCATCCCTATCTGGTTCTAAGAGAGTTTGTCATTGGACTCATGGAATACTATGGAATGGAATATGAAATATGGAATAATATTCCCTATGGAATATTATGAATGACCTCCCATTATATGACTGAGTCCTCTTCAGGACACTAACTGCAAGGCAGAAACTCTTTGTAGAAATGAAAGAAAAAGTATGACTGTTGAATTCTTTTACCTGAAAGAGAGGAAACAGTGCTTTAGCTCTTCAAACCACTTGGCAGAAACTAAGAGGCCATGATGATTCTTGATTTTACACTAGTTGCTTTTTCATACACATTTCTTTCTGTTGTGTTTACTCATTACTTTGCAATAAAAAGATATTTTTATCCATGTTGTTCATAGAAAACATAGCTCAATTTTGCCTGTGTGACCTGCAGACAAACTCAGAATAGAAGAAGTACAAAAATTACGTTCTTTTGAGCAAACACCACAGTCCCACAGCCCTCACACACACATGCGTATGGCTCCTCTGAGTGGGGCACAGGATCAGATTAGAGAATCTGGTTAATGAGCATTTCCTAAGTAAAACCTAAGACACTGTAGAGTGTTCTGTCTGTGTGGTAGTTTTATGCATAAAGTTGGCTGGACTTCAGAACCCAGATAGTTTGTGAAGCATTAGTCTCCATGTTACTCCGAGGGTGGTTTGATTAAAAATTTACATTTAAATTGGTAGAATCTTAAGCAAACTACCCTCCATCACGTGTGTAGCTCTCATCCAATCAGTTGAAGGCCTGACTAGAACAAAGGCTGTCCTTCCTCATGGAAGAAGGAACTGTCCCATACACACCTTTAAACCCATTTGAAGCACTGGCTCTTCCTGGTTCCTCACTGGACTGACTTTGGATTTGAACCATTAACTTACTTGTGAGTCTCAGCCTGTTGACCCACACTATAGAACTTTGAACTCACAAAGCTTCTGCAGTTCCATAAGCCAATTCCTCAAAATTCCCCAGTTAATTAAATTCTGCTGGTTCTGTTTCTCTGGGGAGACTTGACTAATGCAACACATGTTATTTCATTTAAACATTACAAGGATCAAAGGCAGTTGCTATTATTTTTGTCCAAATGAATGAAGACATTGGCACTTATGGATTCTAAATAACTTGTTCAAGATTAAATAGATAATTGTGTTTTAGATGCCCTTGGTTATGTCCAATATACCATCTACCTTTCTCCCCTTTTTTCATCATTCATTCATTCAGCAAATATTTATCACATTACTACCATATATAAATACTCAACTGGGATGACAATATAAACTCAAATAATGAATGTTCCCTGTCTTAATCAGTTTAGGTTGCTATGTCAAAATGCCATAAAATAGGTGGCTTTGAAAAAATAGAAATTTTTTACTGCTGTAGAAGCCAAGAAAGTCCAGAATCAAAGCACCAGCCAATTTAGTATCTGGTGAGGAAAAGTCCTCCAACTCATAGCTGGCACTTCTCACTGTCCCTTCACCTGGTGAAAAAAGGGGATAAGATTGAATAAACTCCATGAGTCTATTTATAAGGGTACTAATTCACTTGTCTTTGCTCCACATTCATGACCCAATCACCTCTGCAAAGCCCTCTTTCCTAATTCTGTCACCTTAGGATATAGAAAGAGTTTGGTGGGAACACAAACAGAACATAACAACTCCTACCTTCAAGGCACCTATAGTGCACAAGGGAAATAGGTATGTAACAGCTTTATGTCACATGTGGTAAGTGCTGGGAAAGCAATCATGAGAGAAGGAACATCTAAAGCATACTCTCGTGACAGGGTGATGATTAAGCCAAGTTTTGAGCTTATAAAAGAATTTCCTGAGTAGGGAATGTGAAAGGGACATCTCACACAGTGAAAATAAAAGAAATCACAGAGGTGTGAAAAGGCTGAAATGTTCAGAAAATCACAAGAGCTTGGAATTAGCTAGGACAAAAGGTGGTGAAAAGTAAGGTGGAGGCAAGGGGAGAGACCTGTAGAATTCAGAATCAGCAGCCCATTCATTCATTAAAAAATATTCAGTGTCTTGCTTTCTGGTAATTCAACTATGAACAAGATAGTCATAATTCCTGTCTTTACTTAGCCTATATCTTAGTGGGTGACACATAATTCGAGCAAATAAATAAATTGAAAACTGTTATGGTACCGGCTCTGGCAGTAATGGCCAGGTCATGAGAGAGAGATAATGGCGCTTGCCCTTCAGTGGGCAGGCAGGAAAGCCCGCAAGGAAGGGAAGGCGCCAACCACGTGAGGAAGAGAGACGTAAAACAAGAAAAGCAAGAAGTTAGAAAGAGCTGCAGTTATTCAAGTTACTAATTTGAAGTAAGACAATAAAAAGCAAGTCCTAAAATCTATACAAACAATTCACAAAAAGGAATTTTAAAATGTGCATAGATATTTTGTTCTCCTTTCCCATGCTGAGGTTGCAATGGCCTCTTCTGTACAGATAATGCCAACATCTGTATCTCTAAATTGGACTTATCTTCAAGTGCTTGGCTACTTGCTGTATTTAAATATTTAAAACTCAGTTTCCAAAATCAAAATAGCTATTTCCCCTACATTTTATGTTACCTCCCAGTCACTTGCAATATGTAACAATTTTACCCCTCGCACGTATCCCAGACTTTCCCCAGCTTTCCTTTGTATGTCAGCCATGGCTCATTCCTACCCACGTTATGCAAGTGACCAAGCTGTTGTGTGCCATCTCGCTCTCATTCATTCTGGCACTCTCCTAGGCGACTTGTCAGCATGAGCATCCCATCACACTCCTCTGCTTTCACAGAACCCTTAGTGAATTCCTCCATGTGCTACACCTTAAAACCAAAGTCAATCTCTGTCTCAAAAGGCCCCCCAACTACCACTCAACTTTATGTGATCTTATCTACTCCTGGCTTTAACCGAAGTAAAAAGGTAAATGCAGTATGTATTGCTGCCACTTCATTGCTTGTGTTCTCAGACAATCAAACCTCAGTTTCTTAATCTGTGCAATTGTTGGGAGCCGGTGAAGCTGGAAAATGACCCAGACATGACCCTACCAAAGTAACAAAGAGCACCTGGGTCAACCACGTGAAAAACACTCCTACAGCCCAGCAAAACAGGAGGTTCCTAAACCATCCAGGCCTGGGTTGCTAGGCTGAAGGGCTGAAATTGACATCATCCTTCCAGGTATATAAATAAACCCACAACATTGGTTGAGCAGTTCCTTTCCTCCCATCAGGAGGATAAGGGCTCCACCTGACTCCAGCTTTATCTCTGTCTTTATTTTTCTCATCCTCTCGCGGTCCTTCACCCCAAGGACCTCAGGAGCCGCATGGGTTGCGGCATGCAATTGCTGTTAAAGTAATTGATAGCCCTAAGGTCACTGTAGGATAAAATAAGATGATGCCGTATATGTAATCACCTCAATGAATTAAATATTTTTAATTTTGAAGTAACCTATGTGAAACCTTACAAAACAAAGCAATGTTTTGAATATCAATCTCTTTTATACATTGTGAATTTAAGATCAAATTGTTTATACCAGATCTAGTTATAAATATTATTGGTTCCTTCATTAATAAGAAAAAATACATTTTTATACAAGATAGCTAAGACAGTTGTATAGCTAGTTTCTCTTAGTTGATTGAAAAGAAAGGTTTGTGATAATATTGTTTTAACAAGATATGCTTATATCTTGTACACTGAATAACTATTATGAAGACAATACGAAATGTGTTAATTATTGTAACTCTCCTACTAACCTATTTTGAAACTCTGTTTCATTGTTATTTTTATTAATTTCTCTTTAAAATAAAAAATAATAAGTAAAATTATTAATGTGTTTCCTTTTAAATATGTTTATACTAGATTTCATTTGACCAGGTTATTACACTTTATAGTAAATAGAAAATTTCAGTAATAGTAACCTTCAATAACTAAGATGTTATCAAGTATTATGAGACAAAGGTTTACCTTATACTAAACACTTCAGTGGCAGACTTGTCACTACAACAAAGTAACTTCAAAATTTATGCTGATTTTGTATAATCCAAAGAAAAAAACATTACTTGTAGAAAAACATTACTTATAAAAACTTATATAAATTAGCATTTTTAAATGTAAAGCAAAATTTTCTACTATTGCTTTAAAATCTCATTGACAGAATGTGCCAAAATTGCAACATAAATAAAACATTTCATTTAACCACACAGTAATTTGAATATATAAAGTTAATTTGTCCTATTTAACAGATGAAATTTTTTTTCTAGCAATGTTTGAAAATTCATTGACAAGTCAGACATGGTGGCGCATGCTTGTAATCCCAGCACTCTGGAGGCTGAGGCAGGAGATTTGTTGCAAGTTCAAAACCAGCCTGGACTACAAAATGAGCTTGAGATCAGCCTGAACTGCATAGAAAGATCTTGCCTCAAAAAGATGGAAAAAAAAAAGATTCCATTAACAAAAATGCCCATGTTAAAGCATAAATAAAACATTTCGTTAAACTACATAGTAATTTTGCCATGTAGGGGTTATTAGCCCTATTTCATAGATTGGAAAACAAAAAACCTCAAAACTTTACGTGTTTTCCCCAAGAGGATAAAAATCATCCACTCACCCACTGCATAGCTCAAAATGCATGTTCCCTATCTTCACTCTCAAAAGTACTAGCTAATATGAAAATAAGTGTTTGTCTTCTACATAGGATATTAGAATCTGAGTCCTTCCCTTGTCAAGTATGTGAACTTGGATATGTAGATCACTGAACTTTAATTCCCTTATCTATTGAACAAAGGCAGTAGTTTTACACTTGACAAGTTAAATGTAAATTTAATTACCATTAACATTTTTCATAAGCATAGAAATTTCATATACAGTTTAAAGAGACATAAGGCCACTCATTAAAATCTACATTTGATAAATTTGAAGCCAATTGGTCATAGTAGTAACTGGCAGTGTAACTTCACATGTTAACATTTGTCACAGAAACTTGGAAAGAAGATATTCCATGTATTAGAAATCAAGTTTCTTTTTTAAAAGTAAGATAACAAATCCTGCCAAAAGAAAATATCCTCATAATAAAATTTTATATATATATGAAGGTAAAATATGCAGTGGACCCTCAAGTTATGACCAGCCTCACATGTGAGCAGCTTGGGTTATGACCTGGAATTTTAGGTTTAACTTAACCACCAAAGTCTTGAGTTACGACCCCTATGTGGGCCACTTGTATGCTTGTAAACAAATACTTGCAATGCCAGAAAAGCATACATAAGTGTATGTAAGTCAGTCTGAGCCCAGATGCACATGATTATGGTTTTGGTCAGTGCTTTATATTACAATCACTACAATGGCTGCTATCAAAATGTCTCCCTAAAAATTGGAAAAGAAGCTAAGGAAGGGAAGGTAAAAAAAGGAATTGCTATTGAAAAGAAGGAAATTGTGGAGCAAAATGGAAGTGGCATCTGTGTGACTAATCTCACTAATATGTACCGCATGTCCAAATCCACCATCTCAACCATGTTACAGAGAAAAGATCGGTGTAAGACAGCTAGTGTTGCTAAAGGTGTTACACAAATTACAGTACTGGAGGTTGTAGAGGAGCCTGAGCCTTCAACTGACCCTGTAGTTGATGACATCATCACCGTAGCAGAGTCCTTAGGTTTGCAGGTAGACAGTGGTGATGTTAAGGAACTGGTGGAGGAACATTCAGAAACTCCTGGCTAAACAGTAGAGAATGGCAGCTGAAGAGCTCTCTGAAGAAGAGAGGGAGTATTGACAATCAGTGCAACAAAGTTCTTCTTCTGAAACAAAAGAAATCCTGCAAAAATGAACAGAGCTACAAACATTTGGAGAGAAGACCCATCCAGACAGAGAAAAAGCCAATCACGCATTCACTTGCTTAATGGCAATGTCATATAACAGAATAGTGTTAAAGAAAAGACAGAAATAGACAATCTTAAACTAATTTTTAATTCTGAAAAAGTGGAGACCTGGTGAGTCAGAAGTAGGTCCTAGTGGGCTACCGACGTTCCCAAGGAGGAAAAGCACATGGGAGTCAGACTCTTGATGTTTCTATGGAAGGGAATTCTCTTTCCAAACAATAACTACCTTCCATTCTATCCTTCCTTCCTGCAAGCCAAAGTTACCAACCTGAATGGTGAGTACAGTATGAAGTGGTGTTTCTGGTAAATTACATATATTATATAACCCTTTTTATCATGAAGAGGTTAGTCAAGGGGTGCTTTCAGTGGTTTGGAATGCATAATGGGTATTTCCATTATTTCTTATGGGAATAATAGCCTTGACTTACAACCAACTTGAGTTCCAACCAGACCTCATGAAACAAATTGAGTTCATAAGTCAAGGGTTCACTGTAATAATATTGAATGTATTTAAATATATGGTGTATTAGTATATTTCTATGGAAATAAAATACAAATAAATATAAAATTATCCCATTGTACCTTTTCAATTTTTTGAGCTAATTATTTCTATTCGTTGAGGGGTGAAGAAAATTAAAATAAAAAGCAGGTAAGAAACTTACCTAAATAAGTATGTTTAATTGGAAAGGTAGCTCACTGGGCTTGATTTTCAAGCCATGGCCTCTTTGTCAGATCATTTTCTAAATATTATATGTTTTACTTGAATATGGATATTTAGAGATGCATTATTCACTTTTGCTTGGTCCTAGGTTACCACTAAATGCCCTGATAAAATCATGTAATAATTTTGTCTGCACAGTACTGCCCTTAGAATTGAATTTATTACCTGGCAGAATCTGGTCCACTTCTATCCCATGAGTTAATCCAATTAACAGGAAACCCATTAGACACACTGTTATCTACACAGAGCTGTAACATTTTCCTCTTACCCACAGATGCACACAATTCAGTCAACTGCCTGCCAAGTAAAAATTTGGAACAGATCCTTAGTGGTTCTGGATGATTCATTTTTTCTATAGTTCTCTGTTCTGTTTATTAATGTGGTACCTCTTTTATGACATAATATGTATTTTACCCTTAAATTTAAAAATTACAGATTACATCTTCAAATCATATAGTCCCATTAGTGTTGGAAACATGTGACTGACTGTCTCTTTGAGGTCTCTTTAAGTGTTAAACTTTCATTAACTGTTTTAGGGTGTTTATAAACTCTATTATCCTTCCTGAATATTACTCATATTCACTATTCTTCTAATATATACTATAAACTGCTGTGCCATGAAAGATTCCAAGCCATTTTGTCCCTAGTAAATAGTGTCTGGTAGTGAGTTACACTGATTTATGAACCTATGCAGTTATTTATTTATAGAATTTATATTGTACTTTTCCACATGGTATGTTCTGTATGTTCCAAGAATCTTTAGGTGCTCCTAGCTTTCTATAGCTCTGCCTTCTTTACTCCACTACCATTGATAAATTGAAGTTTAAACAAGGCTAGAGATTTGCATTAATTAGCAATTAGTCAAAATTTCCTCTCTTACAATATATAAAGTAATTCTCCTTAATATTTATTGAAAATGTGGTCTACCTGCTAACACTTGTACTGACCTTTAATAAGGTTCCTTGTCACCCAGGTATTTGGCCAAAAACAAAGCACCAAATATATATACACACAAAAAAATGTTAATAAGCACATGTATTTTGTATGTTAAAATTTAAGACTAGTGAAAAGATTAAACTTCTACATTTTTCCTAAATACATAAGAACCTTAGTGAAAGTTAGAAATTATTCAATTCATGTCTTTAGACAAGAAATGCAAATATTCTTATTTCTTCTTTTTTAAGAGCATAATTTTTGAGTAAAATGAGAAAGGAAGATTTAGGGATTTTAGGAGAAACTACAAGAAACTAAGCATGAATATTTTGTACTCCATTTCTGTTTTTGCAATATTTGAGTGACATCTTGCTCCTCCTCCTTTTGGCTAGGATGTTTTGATAGACCTTCAGCCAACATGTTAGCTTTCCATCATTGTAACAGAATATCCAAAATAAGCAATTTAAAAGAAAAATTTATTTTTACTCGTGATTTTAGAGGTTTCACTCCATGATCTCTTGTGCCTACTGCATTGGGTTTGTAACAGCACAGCACATCATGGCAGGAGCACATGGCAGAAGTTGGTTTACCTTACAGTAGGCAGAAAGCAAAGAGAGAGAGATAAGATGAGGCTGGAGTCCCAATATAACCTTAAAGGTCATATCCCCAATAACCTAAGTTCCTTTCCCCCAATCCCCATCTTAAAGGGTACACTATCCCCCAATAGCACCAAAGGCTGTCAGCATATGAGTCTTTGTGGAATATTTTAAGATCCTAACCGTAGCAACTAACACATGAGGCTGGGATGGAGCAGGGTTGGTGGGGGGTAATGGTAATGACAATTCATTTCCTCCTTTGAGACTAAAAACTTGAGTAGTGGACAAAAATTATTGCCAATGACAATGCATTCCTTTGCATTATAAATCTTGACTAATCCTTAAAACCTTTGAAATTTTTCTAAAGACGAGAATGTGGTACATTTTATGGTCTCCTCTAGAAACAGTAGTGTAGAACTCCAAGGTTCTAGGTAATATTAGAAACCCTGCAAATAAAATATGTAAATGTTAAAAGAAAAAGTTTATAACTTGCAAAATACTTCACTATCCCCATTTCTCTGAAGTTCAGACCTATACCTCAGAGTGCTTAAAAATTATGAATATTGAAATGTAAACCCTAAATGCAATATGCCTAAAATCAACTCTTTCTATTCCATAGTTCATACCTCTACACATATAGCTTCACTCTTCTCCCAGTCCCTCAAGATTTTCATTTATATTTGCAAGAAATTCTTCCTTTTCTTTCCTTCTAAGTCTCTCTTTTCCTTTCTTTCCTGCCCAGTATCAGTCAGGATGTTTAATTTCATGTACCAGGAAACCCAACTCAAACTAGTTTGGGAAAAGAAGCAAGTGATTTTATTGCATCACATAACTGAAAAGCCCAGATTAGAGTTCACTGAAGTTTTTACTCAGTCCAGAGTTTTCAACAGTGCCTCATCAGAGCTCAGTTTCCCTTTATCTCTCTACTCTGTTTTCTGTAGCTTTACTTATTTTCATCCTTATTTTTCTGTATAATAGGCAGAACAACCCCATCGCCACTATCAAGTTGCTCGAGCTCTAGTCCCCAGAACCTGAAAATGTGTTGTTAGATGGCAAAGGAATTAAGCTTGAAGACTAAATTAAAGTTGATGATTGGTTAACCTTAAAAAGTAGGGAGATGTGCTGGAGATATAGCTCAGTGGCACAAATGCCCGCCTGGCAAGCTGAAGGTGATGAATTCGATTCCCAGTACCCAAAAAAATAGGGAGATAATACTTATGGTGTTGGGTACATCTCAGTAATCCCAGCAGTCTGGGAGGCTGAGGCTGGAGGATCGTAAGTACAAGCTGGGCCTGATTGAAAAAGAAGATCTTATAAGGAAAAGAAGCAAAGAGAGTATCAGGGTCATGTGATATGAGATGGACAATGGTCCATTTCTGGATTTGGAAATGGAAGTGGGTGGCACACCAAAGAAGGTGAGCAACCTTCAGAAGCTGAAAAAAGAGAAGAAGATGGTTATTTCTTAGCATTTCTACAGAGGTACACATTCCTGCCCATAACCTGATTTTAGCCCACGAGTCCCACTCTGACCTCCGAAAGAGTGAAATAGTAAATATTTATGTTGCATTAAGTCACTTAGTTTGTGACAGTTTGTTATAACATCAGTAGGAAACACACATCCTACAAAGACCAAGATAATCCCGTGGCCTCTTGTGTTTCTTTTTTATCTTTTTTTTTGGTACCAGGGATTGAACTCACGACCCCTCGCTTGCCAGGCAGGCGCTTATGCCGCTGAGCTATATCCCCAGCCCTCTTGTATTTCTTTTATGTTTCTTCTGTTAACAAATTTGGCCAAATGGATTATGGATGGGCCAAAAACAATTAATTACAATCTGTACCACTTCATTCCTCCCATCATCATCTGCCGATCGCCTTTAATTCTACCTTTGAAATAAGTGTTCCCATTTCTACTTCTATTCTCACTGCCCTATTTCAGGTCTTTATCAGGGGCTTAAAAGAGATTAGTTTTCAGATTTGTTCTGCTTCTGTGTTTCAAGAATTTAGTATTTAAGATATGAAGAAAAATGCATAAAGTAGCTACTTACATTATCTCAGGATTAACAGTGAGCATTTATGTGAGCCCAGTGAATAGCAGAGGACACAGGCATGGACGACGAGGCATAGCAAAAAGTACAGTCAAACACTCCCCCAAAAAAGAAAACACTAAGACTTTTATCTTGTGTGCTAACTTTACTTATTTATTCATTTATTTAATTTATTTTGAGACAGAGTCTCATTTTGTACACTCACTGAATCACTCCCCAAACAAACAAACTTCCTTGCATTCCTTAAACTCTCTGCTCCCCTTTCCTTCCCTGCAAAGGTAACCACTGAGTAATTTCCCACGAATTTTATCTATTTTAAAACCCTATACAAATGGGAGCCTGTGGGATGTATTTTTATTTGACTGTTTTTTATCAGTATTAATCTTGAAAGAGTCATCTGTGTCATTGCATATAGCAGTTATATGTCATGATTTTGTATCTCTGTTATTATCAAAGAAAATGTGAGTTATTAGCAGTCACTTACTTTTACAAATGATGATACTATAAAATGTACAGGTATCTTTTGATGCATAATGATATAGATTTATTAGATAACCAGAGGTAGAATTGATAAATCGTAAGAATTGTTCATGTTTAGTTTTATTTATACTGCCCAAGTGTTTTCTGAAGTGTTTACAGCATTCAAATTGCTCCATGTCATTCTTAATATTGTGTACTGGGGAGGAGAGTGAGATAGGAGATTAGGGAATGGCAAAGCTTGCTGAAGAAGTAGGTGTGACTTGCTGATTACAAAAATTCCAGACACATATACTAAACAGTTCCAAAAACCCTGTATGTTGACTTCTGCCAAGAGCTGGAGCAGCTTTTCCATAGGATAGCCTAGACCTGATGTCAGCCTGAGACGTGAGATTCCAGCATGGATTTTCAGGACTCATATGCAGGAGTTCTTGTGGATTTTCTTGAGATTTGGACAATATAAAGGACACACTGACACCACGAAGAGCTTGCTATCATAACTTTCCATCATAGCCTATACTGGGTTTCACAGAGGCAGTGAAACTTTTATGCTCTTTAACTCTTTACTTGATACAACCCGTTCCTCTCCAACTCTTCACTTTTACTTTCTTCAATAAACTTGCTGACTGCTTTTTGCTCATTTTGCTCAATTCTTTGCTCAAGAAAAATCTGAAATCAATCTGCAGAGGGAAAGATGAGCAACCCAGAACCAGGCACCGTTTAGTTGGTGAGCCACTTTTAGAAGCAGGCTACCAGATAATAGAAGCATTGGGTGGTGAGTGTATACTAGCAAATATTTCATAAATAGGAAATAAAAGCATGAGTGGTGAATTAATATTGATATTGAAATTATGAACTTTTTGCAGTTACTGACACTAGTAAGAGAATGAATAAGTAAGTTACACAGTGAGAAAATACACTTGCAATACATATAACAGCACAGCACATATGTCTCAAATACTAAAACAACCTTTACCCAGGTAGTGTAACACTGGATTCCACAAATATAGCCCTTAATTTTCTACTGTGAATTTTTACTTTAGTATAATAGTAGCCAACTATGCATCTGAATACCTTTTCTTGAGAGATATAGGAGGCAAATTTTGTGTTTACTCACTTGGTAAAATGAAAAGCAAGGTATGTGCACTTGTGCAAAAACATCAAATGAATTTCATCCATATGTGCCAACAAGTTTGGCATTTGTTTAACTGAGCATCAGAAAGGGTATAATACACCCACACCACTCTAGGATTTGCTTTTTAAAGTTTTCTTTTCATTTTTCTGGTAGAAGTAACCCAATTCCATACAATGGCACATGGAAACCAGAGTTTCAAGTTTTAGAGGCCAAAGTGAATCATCTTATTACTCATACATGGATAATGAAGGTGATCCATTATAGTAAAATGTATACTTTTATACAGAAGAGTGATGTGGGTATATGATAATGATGATGACGATGACTTTGCCACTGACCACATAAGCCAAAGTTCCTGTGACAGTGAAATGGAGCAAGAATCGACTGATAATGACACAAGGAATGCAGGCCTCTTTGTCTCAGATGACAAAGAAAACAGCAATATGAGTACATACTTGACTAGGCAAAATGTTGCAAAATTAGCCTGCAAGCAAATGGACTGATCCAATGTTAGAACTAGGTCTGAAAATATTGTTAGACTTATGGAAGGGATGAAATATACTGTACAGAATGCCAGCACTGCCATTTAATATTGGAAACTGTAACAGACAAAATGCCAGAAGATACTGTGAAACACAAAGGCCAAAATACAAGTAAAAGGTTCTGTTGCATCAGTAGCTATATTCAAAACTGTGTTTTTTATGACACCTCACTAACTGAACTGAAAGCATTCATAGGTCTGCTGTACTTAGAACAGATTTCTCATGGTGATTGCAGGAATGTAAAAGACTTTTGGAAAAGCAATAGGTAAAAATATGGCATAAAATTTTATGCCCTTGAAGATGCAAAGATTTACTATGCATTCAATTTAGAAATTTATCCTGGAACTCAGCCATCAGGAACTTATCCTTATTTGTATGGTAATAAATCAACTGATGTTATGAACAGACTTGTTGCTCCCATCTCCAAAACTAATTGGATGTGATATGTGACAATTGGTTTACCAGTTTCTAAACGATGTTACATTTGCTATCAAACCACAAGTTTACCAGTGCAGGAACTGTATGCAGGAACAAAGCAGAAATTCTGAATGAAATCTTGCAATTTCAAAACAGAAAATTGTGTAGTACAATCTTTGAAGTTCAGAAAGATATAACATTGGGCTCTTATATGACAAAGGAAAGCCACGATGGAAATATTGATGGGGAAACCTCAACAAAATGGAATCCTGAGATGCAAACATTTTTTACAAAATAAATGTTATTTTCCTCCTTAATCACCTCTCTTCACAATGATTTTATTTATTTATTTATTTAGTTAGTTAGTTAGTTAGCTATTATTTGGTACCAAGAATCAAACTCAGGACCTCTCACTTACCAGGTAGGTGTATACCACTGAGCTATATCCCCAGCCCTAAACTCTTTAAAACAAAACCAAAGGCAGAATAGATGCTGTTGATGAGTTATGCAGCAACTATGATGCCACTTGAAGCACAAAGCATTGGCCAATGATTGTACTTTACTTGATTCCACACATGTGTCACAAATAGCTCAATAGATTACAAAGAAAATAGCAAGTGCAAAATACCATGGAGAAATTTTCTTAGATGATTGGGACAGGAACTCATATGACAGTTTTTCATATAAATATAGACAGACAAAACAAAATGTTTCTACACAGGGAACTACATAAAAAATCGTGGCACACACTGGTGAGCTAACAGGTGATCAGGCAGATGCAGCATCTCAAAGACCTACTACAACAACAGGGAAAGTCTTATGGAAAAGCAATAGGCATAAATATGGAATAAAAACTTATGCTCTTGTAGATGCAAAGACATATTATACAATCAGTGTAGAAATTTATCCTGGAACTCAGTCATAGCTGACCAAAAACACATCAACTATGCTCTACAGGTACAGGAAAACAAAACATATGTGCCATCAGTATAAGCAATACTTGTGCATGAAACACGCAATTTTCACGTGTGAAGACTGCCTTGACAGATGAAGCAAAGTTTATTTTTGTTGTAGAGTTCTACTGGCATTTTCATTGTAGTTCATGCAGGTTTTTATTTCTGAGTTTTGTAAGCAAGTACAAAGCGGATGTGAAAATGTTGATGTTTATTTTAAGCACTCATTATACATTTGAAATTTTTTTATTGATAGGTTATTTCCCTGCAAAATGTAAATTGTACAACATAGTAGGAAGCCTCTGACAAAGCAGGAAGAGAAGAGTGGTGTCTCAGTTACTTTTTTCTCATTGCTGAGACAAAATACCTGACACTCAAAGTTAGGGAAGGAAATGTTTATTTGGCTCACAGTTTGTAGAGGTTTCAGTATATAATCAGTTGGTCACAAAGCAGGGTAGCATGGCAAAGGGGCAACAATTCATGGTGGTAGAAGAAAGCAAAAGCAACAGGAGCAGAAAAGAGTAGGAAAAAGCCACTTTTTATCCCTTATACTGTATGCAGGCTACGCATCCTATGGCGGGTGTAGCACTCACACCCCAACCCCAGCACTAGACAATGAACCAATCACAAAGTCTAGATTCAGCTATCTCAGAAAATCCTGCCCTTATGACCACATGAGGCTTTGGAGGGACATCCAGACATAAACCATAACAAGAGGTGACAAGGATGGACTGCCATGTAGGAAAGGAAAGCTCAGTACATGTGCTGTCAGTATGAGATGTGTGAATGGAACATGTAGGTATCATGTAAAAGGACTGCCTTGGATATGACAATTGAGCAAAGATTATTTCTGTGATAGATATTTGTTTTTGTTTACATTGTAGCTCACACAGGTTTTTATTTGTGATGTTATATCTTAGGTTTTGTAACAAAGCACACACAGCTGATGTGAAAATGTTCATGTTTATTCTAAATATGCAATACATATTAAGAATTTAATACTTTATTTGATTGATTTTTATGTTCCCATTAACTACACATTGCATAATATAATAAGAATCTCCTGACAAAACAGCAAGGCCAGTAAGATGTTAAGTATACCCTACAAAGAGGCCAGGAAAGAAAAACACATGTGCTATCAGTGTAAGTGATACATGGGCGTAGAACATGCTGTTGTCATGTGTGTAGACTTCCTTAGGTGTGATAATTGAAGGTTTTTTTAGTGTACTATTGGTACGTTCATTGTAGTTTATATAGGGATGTAGTTCTGCTGTTCTTTTTTAAACTTTCTATACCAAAAATCAATTGATGTTGACAATTTTGATCCTTTTTTTATAAACAGTATTTAAAAAGCAATACTTCTTTTTGTGATTTTTTCCTATTAAGTACTCATTGCTTAATATAATAAAACTCATAAAATTAAAATTAATGATTCATCAATAGAAATATTCTACAGAATAAATTTGGGTTTGACACACCCATATTTATGACCCTTTATGACAAAAAAATGTGTTATACTCTGCTTACAAAACAATTTTTAAAAAGAAAATAAACCACCAGTAGGACAAACAGGCAAGTAACATAAACAGGTGCTGTACGAAAGATGGTATTCAAATGATCGATAAATGTATAAAAAGGTGTTATCAAGGTATGAAAAATTAAAATATTATGATTTCAGAATCCAAATATTAAGATGCAACTCTGCTAGATAGAATAAAAATCTGAAAAAATTATAGCAAATGGAAAATTCTGAAGCAGCCTGGTCCCTAACCAGATTGTGTAATTGAGCAGTTAATAAAATTTAGCCTACAAGTTTCATGCTGAGGCAAATGAGAAATGAAGTATTCTTAATCTTTATGCATTGCAAAGGAAATATTTGTTTAAGAAAGGAAGTTGATAAATTTCTGCATGAAGTGATGTTTTAATGAATGGATGATTGTGCATTTCACAGAATTTAGGAGAAACCTCTTCTAGGGTCTGAATGTTTGTGTCCTTCAAAATTTCGAGGTTAAAATCCTACCACCTCCCCTCCAGGTGAGAGTATTAGAAGGTAGGGCCTTTTGACAAAAGTCATATGGACTCCCAGGAAATACTACTGGTATTTGTATCCTTATAAAAACAGCCCAAGGGAAATGATCTGCTCCTCTGTCCGTGGTGAGGACATATTGAGAAGCAGCATTTATGAACCAGGAAATAAGGCTTTCCAGACACTCAGTGTGATATTCAATCTTTATGGTCCTGATTGTCAATTTGCTTGGCCTGAGAAATGCCTGAAAGATAGTAAAGTACATTTCTGGGTCCTGAGGCTTGACCTTGGGGACTGTATCTGCTGCCTGTTCCCCTTTCTCTTTGGCTCTGCCCCTGCTCTCAGCTTCTCGGATGCCAGGATCAGAGCAGTTCTCCTCCTCTTATACTCCTCATCACAGTGTTTCTGCCTCAGAGCCAGCTGTCCATGGACTGAAACCTCAAAACAGTTCACCAAATAAACCTCTCTTCCTTTAAATTGTGCATGTTAGGCATTTTGATCACAGCTATAAAAAGCTGACCAATACACTGAGTTTGCTAGCACCTTGTTCTTGTATTTCCTTACCTCTGGAATTGTGAGAAATAGATTTATGTTGTTTGTAGCTTCCCAGGTTATGGCATTTTTGTTGTAGCAGCCTGAATGAACTAAGACATCTTCCTTAATGAAGATTTTCATGATCATAAGCAGACATACAAGGAACTTGTCAGGCAGTTGAAAATTTTACTTGGTTTGGAACAATAAGAGCAAAGAAAACTATATTTTCTATATTACTGCTAAATCAACTATTTTTAAAGAAGTATTTTATTGGTACATAATAATTGCATGTATTTGAGGTACAATATGATAACTCAGTATACATATGCAATATATGGTCAAATTCAGGTAATTTGTATTTGTATCTTCTTAAATAGCTATCATTCATTTGTGTGCAAACCTTCAAACTCTTCTCTTTGAGTTCTTTATACAAAATAAACAACACATTGTGAATATGCTGTGGAATATTAGAATTTATTCCTCCCATGTAATTGTATTCCATTACCCTTAGGCAACCTCTATCCCCACCTCCATCTTTCCTGACTCCTTTTGACCAGTTATCTTCTCTGCTTTTATGAGGTCAACTTCACTAGGTTTCACATATGAACAAGTCAACCATTTCTACATTCAAACAAGAGTTGTTTATAAATCCACATGCTTCATTACCATGCTGTAAATAGCAAAGAAATTTCCTCATTCATCAAATAATAACTACTAAAGACTTTTAGGTGGCAAGCTGTCCAAGTTATCATGTAGTTATTGAGCTATGTGTTTTACTGTTAATGTTTCTATCAGTTTTATCTCCTGGGCAAGTAAGTACACGGAAGACAGACTCACTAAGATGCTTTCATGACAAAGTACGGTGAGGGATGAACAGCATGAAATCTACTTAGGGTGTTGTTACACCTGCTCATACAAAAATTTTGAGTGCCTCGACTAATAAGTCAGCAGTAGTGGGGTTGGAGAGAAAGGACTAGATCGAAAAAATACTCAGTCATAGAGGTGAGAACAATAACATTTATTAAGAATCTAATACTAAAATAATGGAAAAATACTATAAGTATTTAGGGCTATGTACTTCTTTTTTATTATTATGTGGGGTGCTTTTTATTAAGTTTATTGGTACACTTTTATTTATTTATCTATTTATTTGTTTATTGGTACCAGGTATTGAACTCACAACCTCTTGCCTGCCAGGCAGGCACTTAGGCCACTGAGTTAATACTGGTACATTTTAGATATACATAATGATCACATTCATCATAGAGAATTTGTTCCTGTACATGATATATCTTGATTCCTCTTTTTTTTTTCCCATTACCTTTCTCTCCCTTCAATGTCTCCTCCCCTCCTGTCTTAGTTACTTCTCACTCGTTGCCGAGAAAAAAATACCTGATGCCCAAAATTAGGGAAGGAAAGGTTTATTCTTACAGTTTCATGGGAGTTTCAGTCCATACTTAAGTTGGCTCCAAGATAGCGTGGCATGGCAGGCTGTTCATGGCAGCTGCAAGCTGCAAGCTGCAAGCCATGCTGGCGAGAGAGAGGGAGAAAGAGGCGAAAGCGGAAGACCCGCCTTCCCTTACACTGTATGTCAGCTCCACCCCTGGGTGGGCACAGCACTCACATTGCCAGACAACAAACCAATAACAAACCAATAACTCAGCCCCATCAAATTATATGAGGACTTCGGGGTACATAGTATACCCAATACACCTCCTTATTTATAAATGCTTTGTTTCTATTTTATCCTTCTTTTCTCATTTTTTCCTTTCCTTCCTTTCCTTCTCCCTTGTTCTCCTTTCTATTTAAACAATTTCTTTGTATTTCACAATATCTATCATACATTTTGATTTTTATTTACACTTTCAATTACTTACACTAGAGAGACAATGTGATATTTGCACATGTGCCTATTTATTTCATTTAAGAGTATGGTCTCAGGGTCCATCCATTTACCTAGAAATGGCTCGTTTATTTTTCTTTGTGGCTGAGAAGTACTCCATTGCAATAATAATAATAATGATAATAATAAAAACTAAAAATAAAAAATAAAAACAAAACAAAACAAAAAACTTAAAACAACAAAAGCACATCTTCTTTATCCATTAATAATTTGATGGAAATTTGGGCTGTTTCCAGGATTTAGCTACTACAAACTGTATGGCTATAAACATCAGTGTGCTTATATCGCTGTGGTATCATGCTTTTAATTCTTTCAAGAAGACATTAAGAAGGGGAATAGCTGGGCCAAATGAGACATCTGCTCCTACTTTTAGAGACGCTCCACACTGATTTCGACAGTGGTTGCACCAGTCTGCATTCCCATCAACAGTGCAGAAGGGTTCCTTTTTCCCCAGAGCCCCTCTACCTTTTGTTATTGGTTGATTTCTTGATGATAGTCCTTCTTTCTGGAGTGAGATGGAATCTCAGCATTGTTTAAATTTGTATCTCTCAAATGACCAGTGAAGCTGAACATTTTTTTGTATATTTATTTGCCATTTCTACTTCTTCATCTGAACAGTGTGTACTCATCTCAGATACCCATTTTTGGATTGGGTCTTTAAATTTGGGAGGTTTGACTTTTTTTTTAGTTCTTTATATGTGCTAGATATTAGTCCTGTGTTTGAGAAAGAATTGTCAAAAAATTTTCCCACTCTGTGGGTTGTCTTTTTGTTCTGTTGGTGAATTTTTTTTTTTTTGCTGTTCAAAAAATTTTAATAACACAAGAACCCAGTTGTTAATTCTTTGTAATATTTGTAATCAGTTTGTTCATAAAGTCTTTGTCTACATGTATGTCTTCAAGAGTTATACCTACTCTCTCTTCCAGCAGATTTAGTGTTTCTGTTTTAATATTTAGATGCTTGATTCATTTTGATATTAGGTTAGTTTAGTGCATGATAACAGACTTGGGTCTAGTGGTAGTCTTCAGCATGTGGAAGGCCAGTTTTTCCAGCATTATTTATTAAAGAGGGTATCTTTCTTTCAGTAAACTTGTTTGGCCCCTTTGTCAAAGATAAGGTGGCTGAGTGTGTTTGATTCTGAGAAAATATCTCATTATGTAGCTCACACTGGCTTTAAACTTGTTATGCAGTCCAGTTAGTTTCAAATTTTTTATCCTCCTGCTTCAGTCTCCTGAGTGCTGGCATTACAGACATGCACCACAAGCCCAGCTATATTACAACCATTTAATAAATTGGTGGGCATAATGTTATGGAAATACAGATAAAGATATCTTTAAATTCATTCAGAAAGATGTAACAGATGTATAAAAGAAAAATAGCATGTGAACTGAATTTTTACAGTAGAGACTGGTTCAGAAAGCAAATTCTAGAGTCAATTGGCTGTGTTTGAATCCTGGCTCTTCCTCCTAGCTATATCTTTTCATAGGAGGTGCTTAGTAATTCAAACCTCTGTTTTCTCATTGGCTAACAGGAACATAAATGGTATTATTGATAACAATGAATACATAAAGGGCAGTCACTACATGTTAAATACATTCCATATACTATAAATCCAGTCATGATTTTATCCAGCACAACCATCCTGTTAATAAAGTACTATTATCATCAATTCAGAACTGGGAAGACCAAGGTACTGAGATAATAAGCAGTGGCACCGTCCAGACTGATGGTGGATGGAGGAGCCTGTGAACCCATGCAGCCTAGCTCTCGTCCACACTGCTGACCAACACATTATTCCCCTCTCCGAAGGAGAAGCTGCTCAGTGTTGTTGCGAGGTCTGAAGGACATCGTTCATATAAAGTGCTCAGCACAGTGCCCTCAGGTGGGAAGTGTTTAATAAATGTTAGCTCAAGACTACTAATATTATCATTGAAGTTAAATATTAATATTAGCTATGCAGAATGGTGCTGCTGGACGGTGAAGTCTGTTGGCTAGACACAACAAGGAGTACAAAGGAAAAAATATAAAGGTCAGATCTTTAATCAAAACAAAAATGTTAATTAAACTACATACTACTTGTCTCCTGACTTCAGGGAATGTGTAGTACCATTATGGAAACTGATAGATGAAAAAGAAAATGGCAAAGCCATCTAAGTGTGAGTTCAGAAGAACCCAAGAACCAGCTCAGCATTGCTTCTTCCAGATTTCTAGATTGATCCTTGTTACTGAACACAGAATTACCACAAATAAGCCTCTCTCTTCCTATGGGAGATACCTTAGTGAAGTGATACCTGCAAAATACCTGGATTTCTAGAGGACACCAGTCTTTTCCATTTACATGCAAATACCAACAACTAGTAATCACCCAAAGGGGAAAATGCAGAGAAAGAGGAGAACTCCTCAGTTTAAAAAGAAGAAAACTTTAGTATGATAAGAAATAGCTAAGAAACCATGGCAGGTCCTCCCTAAACTACATCTCCCATTACTTTTGAAGACATTATCTTGGTTAAATTAGCCTATTAGTTTTAAATATAAAGTCATCACCATCTGTTCTCCCTCCCTTCTTTCTTGTTATCCATTCTGAATCTGAGCGCCTGGCTTCACTGCAAATATTGCTGAAATCACCAAACTCAATTTTCAAGCCAGGACTGTACTACTTGGCCTCAGATGCCTGCCGGGGGTCACAGAAGCTGCAGCAAGGTTTAGAGAATGAGCAAAGCATTTCAATCACGGCATCTTATTTCAGCATCTGAGCCAAGCTTTGAGCTTGATACTTCTAAGATGATAAGGAAAACATTGACATGAAATGAAATCATTCATCAAAGTTTTGCCATTTAACTCTCCCTTCAATTATTTAACAATATGCTAGAAACATTTTCTTTCCTTAACATAACGCTATATATGTTTTCAGACATGAACAAATACATATATCCAGGGCTCTGTGATTATGCTTTTCCAGTCACAACCAACTGCATAATAATTTTTATTCATTGAATAATATGGAGGTTTATAGATCCTCCAGACTTCTGCCCGTAAAGATTTGAAATGTTCTTTTGTTACATAAAGAACTGTGCTGGGGGGCTGTCATTTGCTGTAATGCGCAGCACCATTCTGCTGACGACCTGTGGAAGGCGAGTTCGCCCTGCCAGCATCTGGCTACCTGGCAGACTCCGCAGGCAGCTGGGGAGGAAACTTCAGAGTTGCTTCTGGGTCTTCCACATAATTAGTCTGTTTATAGGCCATCTGGGTTGCTTTGATTTCACCATTGCCATTTCTTTCTTTCTGAAGATTTTCCGTGCGTCTCTTCCTTTGGGACTAAAATCATTAATAAGGCCTTCCTTAGTCAGGGACACTCGCTTCTTTAATGTGGCTGGCAACTTGCTGCTCCCCCTGGACCCATCTCATTAGGAAGCACCCTACAGACCAAAGCAGGGCGGTGTTTATATTTGATAATGCTGTCATCAAATTAACAGGCCTCATTAGAAGGAAATTACAGATTTGGGGCTCCCTAATACAATAGATTCTAAGAAAGCCTCATCTGAAGAATTACAAAGCATACTTTAAAAGAACGATTGCAAGAGGGGCTGCACTTTAGCAAGCACTGCTGCTCACAGGGGTGGAGATTCTGAGCTGACAGTGCCGTGCACAGTGCTGTCAACACAAATTTTAACCCAGCTTGAATATCCTCAGGTTTCACCACCCTGTGCAGACCAATGAGGTCACATTAGCATCACGAGATACATTTCAGTGGCTAATTAACCCTCACCTGCAAACCTAACTATGGTAGTTCTTTTCGTAAAGCACAGTCCTTCCCCAAGTTCCAATGACAACAAAAGGACTGCCATGTGTCTCCAAGGGTAGCACACTTTTCCCATCCACCCTGTGGAGGCCTGCTGGTCCAAGGGACACTAGTGCTCCAACACTGTAAACTCGAGTTACTAATGAGTTGAGTCCATTGTTAAGTCACTGTTGTTCATATCCCACCACTCATCACAGTCACCAAAACTCAAGCACCTGTTAGTGCTGTATCACAAAATGCTCCTATGGGTGCAAAGAAGAAATGCTTTCTCCACTGTTTCTGTTACCTTCTGTGAAGGGAATCTAAAGAGATGACTTTAATATTTATGGGGCTTCAGACAGAAGGATAAATGCAAAGTCTTTTCCAAACCCAAATCTTTCTCTTCTCTACTTGAGACACACATGCTAATCCAAATGTCAAGTGAGAAGTAAAACCTATTATTTTCCTCCAAAGAACTTGTCCTTTTGGCTTAGGTAGGTGCACATCACGTGATGTCTGCCCTTTGGAAGGGGACCTGGGAAAGACACCTGTGCAAACTTCAGAAGTGCTGCTGGGTTATTGGGGATTCTGCATCCCTGAAGTAAGGTTCCCATGGGCCTCCAACTGCTACATATATCTGAGCCTCAGCTCAGGCCTACAGGAGATACTCTGCTAAGTAATGTAGCCTTGATATTTTATTATTCACTAAAATATTTTTTGTAAATATCTTATCTGACATGCTGGCTGCTGTCACAAAAGCATTTTGAGAGTGGTGCTATGTGTACTGCAGGGGCCGTCAAACATTTTCTCCCCCATAGAATCATATGAGCCCCTAAGATCTTAAAGAATAAAATAGATGAGGGTGAAGTTGCTCCGGTTTTGAGTGTCTTCATTTATTGATTCTTTCATTTATTCATGCATTTGATTAACAGACATATAAATATAGACTAGATATCTACTCACCAGAACCTTATAATCACTTTCCTAAACTGAGGTCTACACAATGCTATTTAGAAACCCCAACTAAACAACAAAGAGCATGAGTTTAACGTGAAATCCGGCTGGGAGTTCCTGACACCTTCACTGAGCAGCACTGGACTCCTGGACTCAGAGGGTAAAGCACTTGAATACTTGCCTCACAGGATTCTAGTGAGAGCTGTGCGAAGGCATTAGTAAAGACTAGACTTCCTTAACTATTCCTTTTCTCTTCTTCCTTTCTAGCTGTTATTTATATGAATGTTCCCATAATTTTTGGTCCTTATTAGAAACAAGAAAATTAAAAAAAAAAAAAAAAAAAAAAAAAAAAAAAAAAAAAAAAAAAAAAAAGAAACAAGAAGTATTTGCAGGGTGAGTATCCGGTCAAAAGTAGCATCTGACTCTAGAACAAATGAAAGTCATCTGCCTCTGTAGACCACATTAATTTGAACTGCAAATTATAAAGCACATAGCATGAGAAATGTACAATAAGTGACAGAATTGGCACTCATTTCTAATAATTAACTGGGTTAATTAAGCTTCTTTTTTGTTTTTGCAGTATTAGAGTTTGAACTCAGGAATTTACACTGAGCCACATCCCCAACCTTCCACTCTTTCTTATGTTTTTAATTTGAGACCAAATCTCATTATGTTGCCAAGTTGCCCAGGCTGAGCTTGAACATAATAAGATCCTCCTGACTCAGTCTCCCAGACTGCTAGGATTACAGGTGTATGGCACCATACATGGCTAAGTGTCTTAAATATTTTTGTATGTCCTCTTAATATATCTTGATGATTTCTTTATGCCAGGAATTGTTTTACTGTGAATATAACTCACTTAATTCTTGTGATACTGAAATGAAGTAACCCAATCCTAGGAGGTGAAGTATGTAATCTGTCCAAAGTCTCATAGATAATAGATGGCAGAGCCAAGATGCGACCCCAGCCAGCCCACCTCCAGTGCCCATTTCCTAAATCACCCACCACTTTCCACTCCTCTCATCATCTGCTCAGGCTACGTTTTCTTCTTAGCAAGCCTCTTTTCTTCTCTTCAGTTACCAGATTTTACTGATTCTTAAAGGCCATGCCACCTTTCATCAAGTGTGCAAATTAGCTGCAGTGGGTTCAGATGGCACAAAAAATTGTTTGAGTCAACATGTTAAAATTCAAAGTATTTCTCATCCAATATTGATTTCTAAATCCATTTGAAAGCTCATATTCAACAGCCATCCACTACGGAGCAGGGATTGGAAAACTATGGAAGCTTCACCAGAGCTTCCAGGTTTTGTAAATCAAATTTTACAGAAACAGTCCCACCCGTACAGTAGCTGTGTTATCTTCAGATACCTTAGTGGGTAACAGTGGTATGGTGGAATTGAGACAGGGGCGAATGGCTGGAAAAAGCCTAGAACATTGATTATATGGCACATTAGAGGAATAATTTGCAGACATGTGAGCTAAAATTAGAAGCAACTGCCCCTTCTGGGACAGAGAGAGCCCTCCAGGCCTGCAGACTCTCCCCACCCCACACACCAGGCCTTAGTCACCCTTCCTGTGCCCCGCTGGCCCCTGAAGACATGAGAGTGTTTTCTCTGTTCACAAGTTTTCAGAACCTCTCTCCAAGTCAGCTCGTGTTTCTCTACTTTGCCTTTAACCAAGCCAGCCCCAAATGCTCTCTACTGTCAGTCAGCCACGCTTACCTGCCCTGCTTTAGCTGCAGAAATGTTTTCTTCCTGTATAAAGTTTGCTGGTTTTGTTTCTCCAGGGCAAGAACATTTTTTTTCTCTTTCTTTCTTTCTTTCTTTCTTTCTTTCTTTCTTTCTTTCTTTCTTTCTTTCTTTTTTATGCCCCTAGGGCCTGGCATTATCCAGACAAAATAGTAGATACTTAGTAAATATTTTTATTTGACTAATTGTTGTCAATCTGATGAACTTTAACTTTAGAAAAGAATAAAAAGCACTAAAACAGATGTTTTGCTTCAGGATAAAAAAAAATTGGAGGAGAAGATGTGCATTTCTCATCTGACAAGAAGAGCACTCACCTGTAGTCAGCTTTATTTAACCGCTTAGCGGCTCTGTGAGCAAAGGCAGGGCCTCAGGAGGGTGCCTGCTGCCGTAAGAACTTCTCCAGGGCACAGGCTCTGTAGCTCTTCTTAGCCCACATCTAGTGGCAAATTCCTATTACTTCATTTATAAACACAATTATATAAACAGAACATGTATTAAGAACTAGAAAAATCAAGAATTCTAAGCTCTCAGGCCTTCTGCCTAGTATAGTTTTTCATCTAGAGAAAAATAAATCACCAGGAATAAATTGAGGAATTCTTTAGATGAATAGAATGTTTGATAGCATTTCCAAGAGATCAGAATCTCATTCTAGCCCATCATCACTCCCAGCCAATGTTCCTTTCCATGCACGATGCTCTAATAATTTCTGTCCCTGAAACTATTTCTAGAATTTCATTAGAAAACAAATTTCCTTTGAAGTTACATATTCTTCAGAAATGGTTCACTAATAGCATCCATATCTTGCTTAGGCCTGGGAGCCTTGTGTCTCTTTAGCATGACCTTAAATATCTGATTCATAAACACTGAACTTTTAGCCTGTCAGAGGTATTTCATTTCCAAGATGAGCAGAAAACAGTAGGATAGAGTTACCCCAGAGAGATTTGTCCCAAGCATAATACACACTGCTGTTGTATAGCAAAGTGGTGATTGCTCACTGGGGCCGTCAAGCTAAACACACAACTGAAAACCCAAAGCAGGTCAGAATCCAAATCTACAAGTACGAAGGCCTACTAGAGCCAGAAATGTCATGCCCATGAGGTCATATTCTAATTTTACTAGAGAAATCATTATTCAGATCAAATTCTGATTGTCCAAAAAGTCTCCACATTTTGATTTTTTGGGTTCAAAAAATTTAGGAGAAGATGCTTTCTCCAAGAAAGGCACCAACACAGTCTGTCATGGTTGTCAACCTTCATTTTGAAGGCCTCCCTTTCCTCTGGAAACTCCCCAGTGCACGCACATGCGTGGAGGTGAAGGCAGCATCCCCAGGAGCAGGTGTTCAGAGGTGGAAGCTGGGAAGAAATGATGGCTGATACTGGGTCAGCTTGCTTCCCTAGACCAAAGGGACTCCGAGTAGGTATAGTTCAAAATCCTGCATCCACATAATTTGAAGTAGCATTTTTCCTCTTTCAATTTTTTTTTTTTGTATTTTAGAAAAACATGTATACGTTTTATATTTTATGTACTCTCAGTAGATTCTAGGGAGCACCCCATATACAAAACCATTAATATTCATGCATATAATATTCACTCTAAGGACATGGAAGACTCCACAACAGTCTCACAGAGCACCGATGTAGAATTTGGTCCTAAATGAGGCTGGTCGGGTTGGTTTTATTTACAAATGACGTTATCCCCTGCCCTAAACAAAATCCACTGGACCTTGGAGCTTTTCATATTTCAGAATTATAGAAAAGAGATCATAGACATGTGATGCCAAATAAAACTGTGAATTGATTACCATCAGCTCTGGACTCATCTTGACTGTTATCAGTGCAGTGGGAGACACTATTGTGTCCCAGGACCTTGGATTAGGCACAGACAGACTCCCACACCATGCTTTCCCTCCAAGTGCAGACTTCAGGTTTTTTGCTCTTTATTAAGTAGGGTGCAACATTCTCTAATGCTTGACAACAGTTGTTCCTAGAACAATGACACTT
This sequence comes from Dasyprocta punctata, assembly GCA_004363535.1. Lineage (NCBI taxonomy): Eukaryota > Metazoa > Chordata > Mammalia > Rodentia > Dasyproctidae > Dasyprocta > Dasyprocta punctata. Next base: position 23,314 of record RJWM01007684.1, on the reverse strand, counting down.
TATGATTGCTCCCAAAAGGAACATTTTTCTCTTTACGAATTTTACAGCTAAACTTTACAGACATCAGAAAATATCAATAAAACAATAATAGTATCAAAAGTGGAGCTTAATACCAGTAATACTAACACTAGCAGTAGTGAGATTGTTAATACTTGTTGAGCATTTATGTGTTATCTATTGTTCTATGATTTTATTTACTGATTTCATTTAACTTTAAAATAAATCAGGGACACAGATATGAGGATTGCCTCCATTTTATAAACCAGAATAGTGAAGTACTGATAGGTTAATTTACAAACCTAGAAACCTAAAACACTGCTGACTTTATTGCTGAGATGAGAATGTTCAATCGAATTAAAATTTGGGCCTCAGTTTGTTGGTTTTCAATTGTTGCCGATAGAATTCTATCACTCCTTCATTGTTCTCAGGACCCTCTGCCGTGACCATTAAGATTCTAGAGGAAATCAGGGTCGAATAGTAGAACTCACCTTCTACCAAGTGGGAGAAGCCTTCAAAGGTTTTCTGGCTATGTGAAAAATCCTGCCGCTCACTGTAGAGTTTTCTCATGTGAAGTTCAACGATGTCTTCACGGACTTGCTGCAATCATTCCTATCACCTACGAAAACACATGAGAAAACTTAAAAATTAAATCTGGTTTCTTTGAGGAACTTGACAATCAGTGGTCCAATAAATCAGCGATTCTGAGCCGGCCAGCGATATTTACCAATAGGGCATCGCACTGGCCAGATTAAGAGACGACTTATGTTCAGTTTCACACAAGTGAATAAGGCATTCAGAACTCGCCAGTACTTAGACAACTTCCTTTTGTCCCCAGAAATATGCTCGTCAGCAAAACCTAAAGATTATAATCTGAATTTTTTTTATTTTTATACTTCAAAAAATTTTTTTCTTCCAAAGCCATTATCAAATGTGTCAAGATGTGTATCACAACTCATAGGAAATGATTTATCTTCAAAATAGAAGCAAAATTCAGAGTGAAACTAATGTTTGCAGAAGTTATTTTCTTGTGGAATACGACTGTAAAATTAAAATAAACATGCTTTTAATGCTTGACACCCAAAAATCCTGTCCTTCAAATAATCGCTCACAAAGAAAAAAGGAATTCCACTATTACAAAAGTAGTCACTGGTTCCATTTATTCAGATAAACATCCCACACAGCTTACTGATTACCTTTTCTATTTACACATGAATGAATACATAACAAGATATCTGCTGAAAGAACGTTTTTTTATCCAAATGTTCTCCAGACATTTTGCAATCATTCTTTCTACATATTTGCCCTTATTAGAAAAATAGATTTGAGCACAGCGACCAAAACTGATATCAAACACAGTTACCAAACATAGTAACCAACAATGATGTATCAAGTATCTGGTAGCCCATGTCTCACAGGAAATTGGTTAATAATATCATACAGATTAGAACCGGAGGATGAAATCATCCAATTTGATTATGTGGATAATGATATTGTTGCCCTGGTTCAAACGACCAAGGAATACATAGGTAACATCTGTGTAAAGAATGATCATCTTGTGTATAATTAAGATACTTTTAAATAGCTTCAAATCTCATCTTATCCTTTCCAATAAGGAGGAAGCAATGATGTCAAGTATCTGAAGGGGGCCCCCATGTTTTTTATAGGTGAACTTGCCTAGTAAAAAAGCGAAGAAAAAGGTTTTCACTTGCCATCCTCAAACTTTCCTTTTCAGATTCATCAGGTCTTCACAGACCTCAGAGTATAAAAAGAGCTTACTTTGGTCCGACTATTCTAGGCAAAGTTCATGCCATACCTGTTTCTCCATCTTCTACCAAATCTTAAAAATGTGCTTGAATAGTTTACCTTGGAACTTATTAATTAAAACAAAATAGTGAAATAAATGTATAATATATCTAAATAATGCTAAGTATAAAACTCAATTGTCATTTCTATATTTCATTCATTGGCATATATCTTTCAAGTAGCTAGTACTTGCTAGGCACTATAAGAGAAGAAGACAATAAAGGAATTTATCTAAAAATTCATTGTAATTGTACATTATTCACACACACAATATTTTGAACTATAAAAATACTGTATCTATTTTAGAAAGTTAGAGGAGAAGGAGAAATAAAAAATAAACTTTAATTCTAGCATCCAGAAGTAATTATTTTGATTATCCAGAGATACACACTGTGATATCTTTCAGGTGTTTGATCAGCATGTGTGCATGTTTTATTTTTATAAAATTATAACCACAGAAAACTTCTTTTAAAATAAACTGCTAAGAAAATGCAAATGAAGTGATAGGCTGAGGAAAAACTTTGTGACACTATGTTGTAGCCACATAAAAGAGTTTCTTCTACAAAAAATATTTTTAATTCTTACAAGGGCAAATTAAAGAATGAGCAAAAGAGTTGAACATTAACCAGCAGATACAATTGATACCTTTTTAAAAAATTTTTTATTTATTATTATTTCACATTTGTAGTACACAATGTTCACATTCCTTGTGTGGGGTGGGCACACGTACACACACATCTCAATTCTTTTTCCATTCTATTTCCTTCTCTCCCCTTCTATCTCTAAAAATTTCTGCATAGCAAAGGAAACAACCAACAGTAAAGAGACAGCCTACAAAATGGGAAAAATTCTGCTAGCTATACTTCAGACAGGGGCCTAACATCTAGAATATAGAATGAAACTAAAAAAATTAAGCCTTTAAAATAAAACCCAATCAAAAAGTAGACAACTGAACTTCTCAGAAATACAAATGGTTAATAAAAGCATGAAAAAATGCCCAACATCAGCAGCCATTAGAAAAATGCAAACTAAGTACTAATAAACTAAAATTTTAAAACCAAAAGAAAAAAAAAAACAAAAGAATCCACCGTCCACAAAAAACAAACAAACAAATCAAAACCAACAAACAGAAAACCAAAAAACACCCTGAGGATCCATCTTGCTCCAGAAAGAATGCTAAATCACTTTGAAAAGCAATTTGTCAGTATTCTATGAAGCTAAAAACGCACATACTTGTGGTTATGGACTGAATTTGTATCTTCCCAAATTTCATGTTGAAGTTCTAACTCACAATGTGATGGAGATATAGCTTTGTCAATAATTAGGTCATTGGAATGGAGCCTTCCTGAGTAGGACTAGAGCCCTTATAAAAGAGATTACAGAGAGACCTCTTTCCCTCTGCCATAACAAGATGGAAATCATCTGTAAATCAGAAAGCAAGCCCTTACCAGATACCACATCTGGTGGCAACATGATCTAGGAATCTCCAGGACTGAGCGACACAAATGTTTGTGTAAGTCCTTCAGTCTATAGTATTTTGTTACATCAGACAAAAATGAATGAAGACACCAATCAATCGTGCAGTTCCAGTTGCACTGTTGTATAGTTGCTCTAGAAAAATGAAAATAAATGCCCATGCAAAGATTGGATACTTGAGTGTCCACATAAACTTTATTCATGACAAGAAAAACTGAAAATGATCCAAATTCCCATTAACATGTGAGTAGATAAATTCCTGAATATGCAAGTGAAATATTACCAGCAGTAAAAGTAAAAGGATTACTGATACAAACAACTGGTGAATCTCAAAATCATTACATTTAAAAAGGCAAACACAAAAGAGAACATGCTGTGAATATATTCATATGAAACTCTAGAAAAGAAATCTTATCTCTAGTAATACAAGGCGAATCTGCAATTGCTTGGGGCCTGGGAGAATACATTTACCAGAAAAGTAACAGAGGAAAGTATTGGGTGACAAAAGTATGTAATGTATGTTCTGCATATTGATTGTGACAGTGGTTACATGGTAATATACACTTTTTTAAAAAATCAAACTTAAGCCTAAAAAAAGTGTACATTTTATATTATGTGACTTACTGTATACATAAATAATGTTAATTTTTAGAAGTCAAATCACATTGAATATACTAATTTTTAACCCAACGGTAGCCTAAAAAGATAGGAACAAAAATATTTCTGAATCAGTGCATGCGTTATCTTTGACACAGTTTGTAAAGTCTTCATATTATGTCTATGTTGTAATGTAATTAATTTATCTAATTATGAAGTATTTCAATTTTGAGCATTTATCATTATTATTATACATTAGATACTATGTTGCTCACTTTGAAAATATGGGTTATACTTTGAATTACAAGTTGGAGATTATTACATAGAGAAGAAAAAAGAAACATTTAAAGTACAAAACGAAATAGCTGTCAAATGACACAGACTTTGAGAACATATTGCATATTTGGCATATTCAGAGACTTCAAGAGATCTTTTTGATTAGAGAGTAAGATATGGGCTATCAGAAAAGATAGGGTGGAATTACTAAACTGTAGATAGCGAGGTCCTTTCTAAGTAAAGCTAAGAACTTTGGATTTTTGTCAGGCAGTACAGGGAGAAAATCTGTAAGACTTGAATGGAACAGATACAATGTTACCCAAATTTTAGAAGATTGCCTTGACATCTGAGTTGAGAGTGAAGCAAAGATCTGTTCAATTGGCATAATCTATGGGAGAAACTTAGTACCTGAGTTAGGAACCTGGAATGGAGTAGACGAGACAGGTCTGACAGAGATTTATAATAGGTAGTGAGGAGGGAGTTTAGAATCTAGATCACCTGCGCAGAATGAGAGGAAGACTAAAGATTTGTGAATGAAGCCGAGGGACTCTGTGTGTCTCTTTAAGTTCAGAATGCATCATCAACCTGGAGTGGATTTACCAGTGTGATATCTTCAGTAAATAATATAAATAGACCTTTAGAACAAAATTTGCCACTTACATTATTATGTTCTAGTGAGTTTTTAAAATTGAATTACTTTTGCTGTTGTGTTGGTGATGGTGGTAGTGGTGATGTTATTATCTCAAATATAATACATTCCTGCTGACAGGTCAGATAATAATGTATTTGATAATTACCCTGATATTCCATTTGAATATTTTCCATTTTTTGAGGTTTCACGCAGAATAGGTTATTATTTTGAGGAAGCATATGTTTACTTTCCAGATTCCCTCTTAAGATTGGATATAGGTAAACTTCTTTTATAAGGTTTATAATGTGCAAACATATATTCCTTTTAATGCTACTGGTCTATTTATTGGATTAAGTAGAAGGATTTGATGTGAAAGCTGAGGATGATATTGAAAACACATCACTTCTATTGTAGCTAAGAAAATCAGCTTTAGAATTAGAGACCTTGTATTGGGCATTATGTTGTAGACCTTTAGCTTTTTATCACAGCTGTGCTTTGTTGCCATGACAACAGAATTAACCATTTCATTAAAATCGCTGAGAAAAGACACACATATTTATGCATGCCTGACTTCAAACATAGTCCCTGTTCAAATCGCAAAGTCTTCTGTGTGTTTATATGCTTTTTATCCTCTAATATTTAGCTTAATGCTTCTATAGGATTTTTTAAGCGAAGCTTTATATTTTTTAAATTACATTTCTATTGGCTGCATTGGTTTGGCTGCTTTTTAGTGTCTCCTGAGTGGTGAAATGAGCTTCCAAATCTGAAGCTAGTGAAAGCAATAGGAAAGGAAATTTAATACAAAAGAAAACAGTTACCTGTTACAAGAAAAGTCAGTTGTTTGTTTTTTCCTTCTTTTGGGCTCCACTTGGTGAAATGGGTGTTACTATAAATACTGAAGAGTAATCCCTCATCAGAATGGGTGATCCAGCTGTTTCTGTTGCTGCAAAAAGCAGGTAGTGTGCTGATTGCAATTGTGATGGAAAGGCAGAAAAAAAAATTCCTACGACAAGTAAAATCCATTATTTTGAAAATAATACCTCAAGAGAATAATTTTGTCCATTCCTCCAAAGCTACACTAGTCTCCTACATATTTGTATCTAGCTTTTCTTTTGATGGAAAAAATGCATCTTAACACGGAACTCTATAAATATTCATATTTTTAATGACCAATGCAGAATTCCCTAATTAACATTAAAAGGATTTGAAGCTGTACACCGTTTCTATTCACACACTCTAGTTAAATAATGATTATTATTCTTTTTTTTATTTTTTTATTGTTTGGCTCTATCAAGACGGGGACCTTGCTATGTAGCTCAGGCTGGCATTGAACTCACTCAAATTCATAGTGATCACCCTGAGTGTTGTGATCACAGGCATGTGCTATCACATTTGATTCGATTTTTAAATAAATACAAACATTTCCTTCAGAGTTATTATTATTAATTTCTATCATTTTTGCACATCCATCTTGGTTCAACAACTTTGCACCGTGCATAAAATGCATTTAACACATGAAGCAACAGCTGTTCGAAGGAGGAACTGCTATTCCCATTTTATAGCAGATTTGGTGCAGCATTTCATAACCAGGAAGTAGTATGTGGATCTTAACTGTTTGTCCTCAAAGCTTGTTCTCCCACCCATTAAGGAAAAAGGCCACCCATGGCTCTTTTTTCTTCATGTAAATGCTTTAACAATGCTTTAAAGATTTACATTTCACTCCCCCACCACCACTACCAAGGCTTTTTGTCCTGGGAGGGAAAACAATGCCTGATAAAAGATTATTTGTAATAATTAAATTTATAAAACAAGAAAGCATATCTGAATCACAGACGTAAAATCTTTAAAACTTGGGGAGGTTGTAAGAGGGTAACTAGGAAGTTACCTTCTTTTGAATGACACATAATAGCCTTTTAGCAGTCACAGAAAGAAGAGACTTTACAAAACCAATGTGGTGTTGCTATTCAGATGTTTGCTTTCTATTTTTTTTTTTTTACTTTTAAAAAATGGCTTTGTTGAAATGCAGTTCCAATACCATAAAATTCACTTACCTGTAAAAATTTCTCTAGCATTTAGTATTTTGACAAAGTTGAACAGCCACCACCACAATCAATTTGAGGACATTTTTATCATCCCTTCCAAAACATTCCAACTAACAATCACTTTCATTTTCTCTTTCCTTCTCTGTATTCCTTCATCATCCCTGGCCTGAATAAACCACTAAGATACTTTTTGTCTCTCCAGATTTACCTATTCTGGCAAAAAAAAAATAATAATAATCCATACAGTATGTATCATTTTGTGTCTAGCTTCTCTCACTTAGCATAAGGCTTTCACTGTTTATTTATCTAACATGCATCCATGCTTCATTTCTATTTATGGTTGATTACTATCCCACTGTTTTGATAAACCACATCTTGTCTCTTGATGGACATTTGGGTTTTTTCCCAATTTTTTGGCTTTCATGGCTATTACTATGAACTTTTATGTACAAACTTTGTGAGGACACGTGTTTTAATTTTGTTTGAAGTGCTATTTGCTGTCAGGCTATTCTTGTCTTCTAAAAAATGTGAGCCTCGAACGTTCTCTAATGACTGGAGAACTTCTGGAGTTCTAAACTGCAATCTACACCAATGCTTCAGTTCTACATTCTGAAGGTCATGTGTTAAGAGGCAAAGTACTGTAATTAACTTAGCTAGACTTGAGATTCTTAGCCGCTCTTAAACCATTAACAAAAATACTCAGGTAATTCTGTTCTAAGTAACAATAATTTTTTGTTAAGTTCATAAATCACTAAATATGGAGAACATAAGACATCATTTTCATAAAATGAAACTTACTATTAAAGTATTGGGTATAATTACCTATTTTATCTACTTATCAAATATTCATTTTTGGAAGTACTGTCTCTTCAATAGAACTGGAAACTTGGTAAAATAAGACAAAAAAAAGAAGTTGGAGAGTGTGTGTAATTTCCATTTTTCTTTTCTCTGCTAATTTTGTGAAGAATTTGCCAACTTTCTTCTTGCTACTGGTGACAAAAGCAAGACCCAGTCTTTAACAGATCCCTGGCAGTGATGCTAACTTCTTTTTCATTTAGTGATATGATCCTATTCATGCACTGATCAGAATATCATGTAATTAGAATTTAAAAGATTGCTTTCTTTTTGAAAAGGAAGCACTGCAGCTCTTCCAATGGAGGAGCTGCTTCCTTGTTTTAAAAGTGAGTTTGCCTTTGCTCTAAATTGTGTAAAGGAATGATAAGAATCATAACACTGGCCAAAGTACAAAGAATCCAAAGAAAGAGTAAGAATAAATTCTCAACATCTTTAAATGATAACTTGTGGGTTCCAAGTATAGTATTAACTTCCATTTTACAATCCAATAGAAATTTCATCAGGTAAATAATTTTTTTTAACAGTTGCTTCTCATCTCTGCACAAGAGGGCAGCCTTTCTCCAAAACCAAGGAAACACTTGGGCAGAACTCTGCTAATCTATTACACAGACCCCTTCAATCACAGAACTGCCAAGAAGAAGAGGTCCTTTGACATAAAGAATGAGCAAATTGTGAGATAGCAAATACTACGTGTGGCCAATCCCAGTAAAGGTCTGCACATCTAGATTCTGATACACAAGGTCAGTTTAAGTGACAGTTTGCCTTTAATGTTGCATAAATGTTTGAATTTCTTAAATTATTATGGAAGAACTTACGAAACTAATACAAAGGATGTCTTCTTTAAAAACATTGTTCAGGCAATGAAGTCACTTAACCCAAAAAGACAGTATTTATTTTCAGTATTTCACACAAATGTTTTTCTATTGGTAATCTGTACTCAGATATCAGGGTTTTAAAATCAAATTGCCAAATTAATTTGAAATGAATGATAATTTTTATTGGGACAATTACAAATTTAAATTATAGAATACAAAAGGATTTACCAAGAAATTAAGAAATAAAGCCAAAAGAACCATTGTATGCACACATTTTAAAAAAATTAACCATGCTTGATGGGAAATGAATAATTTAAATGTACTAATGAAACTTGAATGCTATTAAAAAGGGGAGCAAAGCTAATTTGTCACACAGAAAAGTAAGTGTAACTATCTTCATGTTTGAAGCTTTCGAATATTACTTTTATGAAGTATAAACTGACCACAGTTCTTTTTTTCTCTTAAAGTTTATGGAATTTTCAACTAAATATTTCACAGGAAATTACTGTCTCCAAGAACATAAAGGGTTTTATATGAAGGATTCTGATCAGTTGTTCTCAGTGGGCGCAAAGGCACAAACAAGCAGAAACTGGTTTAATAAAACAGGAGAGATTTCAATTGGACACAGGCAGAACTTTTTGAATGTGATGGTGATAAAGAAAATGGGAAATTTTTCAATAATTTTTCAAAGATAACTGTCAAAACATATCCAGTGAAATGGATAAGAGATGTCTTTACTTTTATTACCTATACTTGCAAAACAATACTAGGCAGGGGAATTAATACACACCTAAAAAACTACTTCAACCATTTTGTTTACTTTCCAATAAAATAGTAATTTCATAGTAGCTAATCAGGTAATATGGTAAACAAGAAGTAGTATTTCAAGGATGCTGCTTTGTAAATAGACACAGGTACATTTAGACATACACACTGTTAAGAATTGGACAGCCACCTGATTTTCATTTTCCTCTAGACAACATTTGCTTGCAGGGAATATAACAGTCAATATAGATAAAAAGGTCCTTCCATTCTTATTGTTCAGTAAATTTTACTAACCTGACACTTCATAACATAGAGGGTCAGTAAGTGCCAAGCACATTGGCTGGCATATAATGGCATCTCAACACATATTTATTGAAATGTGTTTTCATAAAATTGCCTTGTCTTTTGTATCATTACCAGAATCTAACTGTACATCCTATTATCATTTTTCACAGATTGTATTAGGTATGAGACATAGCAAAAACTAAGCTATGAGTATATGTAACTGTTTGTAGAGCCTTTTCATAAACTATAGGAATCTGTACTGCTTTTGATTTACTTTTCAGCACAGTATACTAAGCAAAAACTGTCAGAGTCTTACTGTACTGAGAGTAAATCTTCATTCAACAACAAATATTTATCTAGCTATTATTATCTATAAAGACTACAAGTTATGAAGAACATAGAAGTTAACAAGACAGGTACCAATTTCCTCCTCCTGAAATTTATAACCTAGAAAATGTAAGCAAATTAAGTTTGTAACTTATCATCACATTAGAAATACTATATGTGCTGGAAAAGAGAAGTCCAGAGAGTTATAAAATAATACAATAAAAATAGCACCAATTGGTGGGAGGTGTAAGGTGGTTACAGGAGAGAGGTGATTCACATTGAAAAATGATTTTATAAACTAAGCTTCAAAGGATGAGTAGGGGAAGCTGTGTGGGGAGTTAATGGAGAGTACAGAGAGGCCAGAGGGGAAGGGGAGTGTGTTTAGAAACTACATTTCTCTTGGAGGAAAGAGTTTATGCAAAGAACTAAGTCAGGAAAAGCATGGCATCATAAAGGAAAGATGAGGCCAAAGTCATCAACATGGACCAGGAGAAGATTATCAGCTTCAACAAGAGGGAAAATAAGCATTCAAAGAAAGAGATGGAAGACCAAGTCAAGCTACTGTCTGCTGAAGAGAAACCGGCTTCCCTTAGGTCTTTCCCTTCCTCAGTACCAAAAGTACATTTGTCGTTCTTCTGCAACCGATTTCTATAAGCCCTCCTGTCCTAACCCCATATCCATCTCCACTTTCTAGAAAAAATAATATATACTCTAGTGCAACCATTTTTGCTTATGGGAAAATCCCTTTGAGGATTTAATCATAACATAAAACATTCTCTATCAGAACAACACTGAAATGCAAGATATAAATGTTGCATAATTCTTGGAAAGCCTGTTGTGGATGTGGGTCTTTATAACAAAATAAAAGCTCCACATTAAACTATAAGTCATTACACTTCTATAAAATAAATTAAATAAATGGCCAGCAGGGATGTTTTATACAATTTATTGGTGCCCTCTGCAGTCAACACTGCATCTCATTAGTGGCTCTGTCACTCATGAAAAATGCGGCACCCATCAGCTTCATGGATTAACTTTTAAAGCAAATGCCCACACATCAAATATACTTTTTAATTATGGAAACAAGCTATAAAGTAGGTGTGTGTGTGTGTGTGTGTTTGTGTGTGTGTGGTATGAATAGCAAAGAGCATTCAAAATTTCCCCAAATTTCTTCTCATTTTGCTTTTTTTAATTTTAAATTTAATTTTTACCAAAATGGGGAATAAGATAGTGTTTTTATTCTTTTAAAGTTATTTCCCTCTACTGACTTCTTTCTGTTTGCAGTCATTGCAATAGTCCAGACTTTGCCATTTTTTTCTTCTTGACATTTCATTTTTAATTAAAAATGACATTTTAATTAAAAAGAAACATATGTAGAATAAACAGAATAACTCACCAACAGCAGAGAGCTGGGGCTGTCCTGTCAGCTCAGTTTTAACCTTTCTAGCTCACGAAAGGCTGTGCAGGGCTTCTCTGTAATAGTTGCCAAGACACATTCTTGACAGGAAAAGAGAAAAAGATGGTCATCAAATCAAGATATACCTACATTCAGAAAACCCTAAGAAATGCAGAAAGTGGAAAAGAGAGAGGGTATAAACACTCCAAACTATTATTTGGTACTTTCAGGACTTGCTTCTGCTCAGATGAGTAAAACTCTCTCTTTGGTGGAAGACCTTAGTTTTGCAACTTTTCATGTTTACAGATGGCTTGATTTGGCAATCTTAAATGTTAAGGGAATTAGAAATCTGGCAGTAGATAAGTACAGCCAAAAGTATTACAATTAAAACAAACTAACTTTTCATGAACATCCATAACTTAAAGACAACTCCTGCTGGTGGGGTCTACTGACAGGTGAGTGCCAACTCTTTTCCTGATGTGAGCTGACTCTTTGCACAAAAGCATACTTTGGATATAGAAGTGAGTAGAGCAAGACTAAATAATGTAACTGAGAAAGAATCAGCAGTGTCTGAATGTTGCATGGGGTAAATGATTCTTAAAGTAAAATATCCCATAGCATTGATAAGCCCGTGTCCTGAGAAAGCACCTATCAGAGGATGGGGATAAACCGGGACCACGTTGTGACCCAGTTTTCATCACACCCAGTGCACATTTTCTGATGAGTATAAAGGCATGACATGGGCAAAAATCATGAATAGTCACAGTAATGACAGGCCAGCAGGAAGGAAGAAAGAAAGAAGGCAAGATAATTTTGTGGCATCTATTAGATACCAGTGATCTGTCATTCTAGTTGAAACAATAATTCTGTAAGTCAGTGTTATGAGTTGAATTGATTCTCCCCCAAAAAAGATAGGCGAGTCTTCATTTCTACTATTTCAGAACATGACCATGTTTAGAACTAGGATCACTGCAGATGTAGTTAGTGAAGTTCAGGGGGGCCCTGGAGCAGGGTGTGCCTCCAGTCCAATGCGATTGGTTCCATCGTGAGAATGCAGATTTGCGAAGATAGACACACAAGGGAGAAGGATTTGTGATGGCAAAGCCACAGATTGGATTTATGCAATTACAAACCCACAGGTGGCAAGGACTGGTAGCCATTCACCAAAAGCAAGAAAGAGACAAACCTTCTGCCAACAATTTGATTTTGGACTTCTAGCTTTCAGAGCAATGAGACAATGTACTACTGTCATTTCAAACCAGCCAAATTGTGATACTTTGTTATAAACTCTACGGAATAAATACAGTCAGGTAGAATTATATTGCCACATTACAGAGGGAAAACTGTGTCCTAAAAAGCTAATGTACTTCCTCAGCATCTCATAGCTATTGAGAACCCCAAAATCAGGCTGCCTCAAGCCTGTGCTCTTCCACAAACTTTAAATATCTCCAGGCCTTATAGCCTGCTATCTAAAATGGGATTACATATAAAGGAATGAGGAGTTTATCACTTAAAAACACCAATATGATCTGATAATAATGAAACAGGTGACTACACATATTTGATACAGATATATTACCTCATATTAACAATAAACACAAAACCCTCAGGCTAAATTCTTTCAACTTATTTTTATTGAACTACTATTGTCTCTTCTGCAGGTGATATTGCCTGTTCTGTAAAGACAGCTCAGAAAACTGCCTTAACTAAGCATGGGAAATGTCCTACAGTGTCATGTATAGATAGCATCATGAGACTATGCCCAGGTATATACTAAGGACCAATGCACTGAGCATGGAGAATATTACAAATGGTTCAGAATTCACTCTGTTAGGTGTTCAAGGTAAATGTGATGCAGTTAAGTAATTCTTTTTTTTTTTTTTTTTTTTTTTTTTTTTTTTTTTTGGTGGCACCGGGGAAGTTAAGTAATTCTTAAAAGGAATTTTTATTAAGCAGTGATCATTCATCATTCATGGCTTCCTTTGAGAAATGGTAAGACAGATCAATTGTTCTTAGAACTTAAACACTGACTCTGTGAAGCAAATGTGCATTCACATAGCCCTGACCTGCCTGTGTAGAGGAAGAATGGAGATATCTGAATTCTATGTCTCCACATGCAGACCAGGCACTGAAGGTAGAAATTGCCTACACCACTCCAAACATATCTTACTGTCATTAGCACTGTCCTCATTAATAAGACTTTACCATGCATAAACTTGACTTCAGGCAAACAGTTTGATTGTTCATGTGAGAAATTTCTGGAAAAACCCATTAACTCTTCAATGGAAAGCATCAATAATTTATATCCTTAGATTCTTTGAATTTCTCCCTTCCCAAAGGAAGTTTTCATTACTCCTGGTCTATTATATGCTAATCTTTACCTGGTCCTAATCAAGTCCCCCTATTGAAACAGCCATTTTAAATCAAAGTCTCAAATTTCTATAAACCTAAGACTTGCTTCCCTACTCCCACAGACACTGCTGAAGTTCTAATAGAAGGAGTTCTCTCTGACCTCAAGAAATACAGAGCTGAACTTCATCTCATCAGCAGGTTGTGCAGGTGATAGCTGAAGAGCCAGCATTCAACAAAAAATAATAGTGAACATGGGAAAAGGGGAAAGTCTAGAGGGAAAATACCATTGCTGGCTTTTAATACACTGGACTTCAGCTATCTAAGAGACAGTAAAACAGAGAGCACACGTAGAGGCAGTTAAAGAGAACTTCGGAGAAGATTTTGGACAGAATAGTTGGGTGTCATCATGGAGCTCTCCCAGGGACCTTATTGTAGGGTGATAAAAAAGGAACTTAGGGCAGACATGTGAAAAGGAGTTGAGTAAAGAAATATAACACAAGAACCAGCCCTAGAAAGGTGACTAAGATGTAAAAAAATTGGAAAAAAAAATAAAAGTTGACTACCCTGACATCAAGAAGAGAGAAGCAGAAAGTATAGAGTGATCAGCAGGAATAAATATTGCCCAAAGAACAGAATGCACACAAACACACACACGTGTGCACACACACACACGCGCACGCGCTCACGTGTGCACGAGCATGCATGTGCATGCTTCAGAGAATGTGAGGCTTGCCATCAGTGTCCTTCAAAAGAAGAGTTGATTGAAAATTGAATTAATCTTGCAATGACTTTGAACTCCTCAGGTCAGTTTTATAGCTCAAGAATGTGCATCAACTTTAAGGACACTATGCTGACTTCTTAGGAACTAGTGAGCTCATGGTGATATGGGAAAAAAAAGTATAAACCAAAAACTGTTGTCCACTAAACTGTATGCAAAGAATAGCTTGGTTTTAATCAGTTTTCCTGAAGCTCTTCGATGATTAAACTTGTTTTACTCCATTACCTTCCACCCTGATCAAAAGGAGAAAATAATATGATTTCTGTCATCATTTCATAATCATTCTTTAAAGCAGTGGGATCTATTATGCAAGCTAAGTTCTCATCCTCAGTCTCCCTGGGTCTTCATGTTGCATAGCCCTGGCTGCTAAACAAAATCGTCTCCCTTAGAATCACTTAGCTTTCTTTGGTTTTGTTTTTAAACAAAGTGATTTATCAGATTTTGAGTCTTGTTTTGATTTTGAAGCATCAACCACATTGTCAGCTTAGACACGCTCGATTTGTTTGTAAGCCACAGCTTCCTAGAGAGGCAGGACAATTGACTGCATGAATTGCCTTCTGTGACCAAGCAACTTCTTGTTTCTTCACTCTTGCCTCCTCCCCTGAATGTGCAAACACAAAGCATTCAACCACTTGGATTTAACAGCTAGGTTACGTAGTGATGGTGGCGTCATATAGACATTGTCTGGCATACTGTCTTTAAGAAATAATTTTTACAAATCATCTGTGTGGCTCTGGGGCATCAAGACATTCTTTAGATGTAAACTGAACTCAAAGTCAACTATCCATAGACAACCGAAGACATCCAGAATTCATTACTCTTCGATGAAAGAATAAATTGATCTAACTGGTCATTAAAAATCATGATTGCCACAAGGAAAATGTCAAGTGTATATTTTAAAAAATAGAGATCCTCAGAGGCCAATCAAGAAATCCTTTCTGGCTACTCACCAAGTGCAAGGCACTGTCTCAGCCAGTGTGGAAAGGAAAGTGCTATGTAAGAGTCCCTCCTGAAAAACGTAAGAGTTTGAATCGTCTGGGAAGAATGCATATCAGGAGCATAATACTAAGGCATCATATGTACGAATCATTTTATTATGTATTTTAAAATGTTGTGTACAGTACTACATACTCACAAACATATATAAAAATATCTAAGATGCACATGCTAAAGAAAAGGAACTGCAAAAAAAAAAAAAAATAATGGACTTAGTATTCTATTTGTCTTTGTATCCAAAATGCTATCATATTTCCCAACACCTAAAGACTACTCAGAAAAGTTTGTTGAGTGAATACATGAATACATTAATAAATTTGTGCTGCTACAGTGGTCCTTATATTAGTAATAGAAGATATCGAGAATAACTAATTGGTTATCAATTATCTCTAAAAGGGTAGCAGAAACTAGTGTCAATAAATCAACATTATTGCTTTTTCTTCAGATAGCATGCTAAGAATATGATGAATACAAAATTATAATAAAAGTATTCTGCTCCAGGAAAAATATTCATTCTCATTTAGTTTTCATTCTTGTTTAGCACTACACTCAGGGAGTTGGCAGTGGTGCTACCAAGTAGGCTTAAAGGACGGCAATTTTAAGCTGAATAAAATGGACTCACTTTCAAAGCACTGAATAAGAGCTTTTTCTGATGAGGTGGAAGCTATAGTATAACACTTATGAATAGTTTTAAGAAGTCATTACATTAAAAATATAATTTTTATAACTCAGAGAGGTTTAGATAGTTAATATCTTCAATTTTAAGTGCAAATGAAACATATATACTAGTGAGAGACACCTAAAATCCATTCAGGATCACAGTTTCCCTCTCTACCCTCTGGGACCCTAGGCAAGCCACTGAAGACACTTCTTCATCTGTAAAGAAGGATGATACCTGCTGTACACGAGTCTTGTACTAAATCACGTAAATATCATTTGATTACATTGTCTTAGTTACTTTCTCATCACTGAAACGTGATAAAAGCACCACAACTCTGCAGGAGAAATATTTCATTTTGGCTCACAGTCTGTAGAGGTTTCAGTTTACAGTCTGCTGGCTCCAAGTCAGGGCAGCATGGCAGAGGAGACAGGGCTCTTCCTCCAACCGGGCTTCTCCTCTCCAATATTATTTGGCTGTGAATTCATCAGTGGACTCACTCACTGTTGAGTGTCATGCCCCCACGAACCAAACACCTCCCCAAACTCTCAAGTATGCACGAGGCTTGGAGGGGGCATCTAGCTATAAACCGCAACATACATTTATTTCATTTAGCATTTTGCTAGGCACTGAGAAGCTTTCTCATTTCTGTAACATGTTGCTAACAAGTTAAATAGGCTCTGACAGAAAGGAACTTTTTCGTAAAGTTAAGAATACTCAAAGTTAGGCTGGGGGTGTAGCTCAGTGGTACTTTCCTAGCTTATGCAAGGACCTGAATTTGATTCCCAGTACAACCAAAAATAAAAAGTCAAAGATAGCTGAACCATCATATGTATTACATATTTAAGTAATATAGGACATTTTTTTAAAACTACAGCTCATGCATGTTACAGTTTTATTCACTGGATGACTGTGTATACAAGTGATGTGTGTGTGTGTGTGTCTATGTGTATGTGTGTATGTGTGTGTGTGTGTGTGTATGTGTGTGTGTGTGTAGTTGACTTTCTGCAGTGAAGGTCCAGGCATCTTAAATCTTGCTGACAATTTTCTTCAGGAAACATTGAAACAAAAACAGAACTCTTCTCTTGGCTTCCCTGAAGGTATTCCCTGAGTTTAATTCCTTCTCTGTCTTCCTCACTGGTTCCTTTCCTTTCCTCTGTGGATTATAATCACAAGTAAAATAGATCCAATGGCTAACTGAAGAATTTGAACTGGGGAGATTATACCCAAAGCAATATGGATCCTCACACAACAGTGGTATCCAATCAATGTAACTATCTGAAAAGCTCTATTTTGACCAATTTCTATGCTACCAGGGGGTTATGGTGTCTTCAATCTCTTTGCCTTCATTGATTCTTCCCCTTTGGCAATCATTCCTAAATCTGCTCCATGCTCAGTTTGTAAAACTTTCCATCTATTTGTTTAAAACACAAAAACTATTCTCATCCTCACTTTTTGGCCTTCAAGAACAAATTTCTCAGAACAGGTTTTACATATTGTCTTTGGTTTCTGCTGCTCTATTCTTTCTTTCACTACACATAATCTGGAAATCACTTCCATGTACTACTTAAATATACCATTGAGGATCTAATTATTGGTTTTTTCCCCATTTTTTCACTGATAATTCTATTTTGTATTTGCTGTATATTTACAACTTTCTTGTTTGGAAAACCCTATTGTAAGGCTGTTTGAGCTATCTTATCTACAGAAAGTCTTCTCCGTGAGATTATGAATTTTGAGGCTCTACCCTCTTTTACACTCTTATAAATCTTTTAATGCATCAGTTGCTACTTAGCAACAACCTTTCATTCTAAAGGAAAGGACGAAAAGGTTGTGGTTGCTGTCTCTGAGTTACTTACCTATCTTTGGCTCAGTTTCTTCACATGTAAATTGAGGATATAGTAATACCTATAGCATAGACTTGTGAAAACTAAATGAGTTAATGTACATACAGAACTTAGAACAGTTCCTGACACCCAGAAAGTGTTATATGAGTGTTTGCTATTGTTTTGTTACTTCTATTCACATTGCACTTGTGTGTGTTGGTCCTGAGCCTTACCCAAGTCTAATTAATATTATACTTAAATGGGTATATGATATATTACATTGAAAATATCTTGAAAACTAATGTGGTGATTTATTAACATATGCCACATACTGCTTTGCACATTGTAGTCCAGTGGGTAATATCAAACTTCTTCCAGTAAAGTTCTATTTTCCATTTCTTTTACTTTACACACTTGCTAAATTTTGCTCTCATGGGCTTCAATATAATCTATAAATTAAGATTGCATATAAAAGCATTTTTGAAAACTACACTCTGGAAGTATTTTAGTTTTGTTATGAAACCAACATGCAATGCCTATTTTTCCTGAGAGATTAATTCTTAATCTAGATGGGAAGTTATCATAGCATGGATTTTACACCATTGATGGCCCACAAATGCCTGCTGACTGGTCTTTGGGCTCACTACTTATAATTTGCAGGTTTATAGTAAGACACCATCTGTGCTTTTGTTGCTGCCATGATTTCATAATCTATTTATGATGGTCAATAAAATCCAAATATTACTTCAAGGGTACACCATTCATGCTGGTAATTCTAAAATTTATTTTATTCTTGTGCTGAGCAAAAGTGGGCAGATCACTATATTTTATATATAGCAACTGACCTGAGACTGATGGAGTGTGGTAACCGTTCCATCAGGAAACCTTAGAACAGGAAAAGATGAAAACCCTTCAGGATTTTCCTATTTAATCCATTTAATCACAAACCAAAACTTTCCTTTTGATCAGCTGCATATAGTTGTGTCCTTCTCTTTGAGTCACTTCAGGCCTTAACTGAAAAGGAGAAACCAAAAACTGAGTCTCCTGAGGCTACTGACATTACCAACACATACACTGTGTTTTCAGTCCTATACTTTAATTCCGACTAAGCAATGTTGAGTGTAGTATTATTTATTTCTCCCATTTCAATGTAAGCACCAGTTACTCTAGAAACCAACTTGACAATGCGTAACTTCTCCACTAGGAATATTTTTATGGAACCCATAGTCATGAATTCATTTGCTATTCACTATAATGACACATATTATAATGAATTCATTTACTATTCATGTGGATAACACAAACACTCTTTAGTAACTGGTTAATGAACTGAGTAGGCTCTTTATCTTTCCTTGATTTTATAAGCAACATATACATTTACTTAAATTATCAAATCCTTTTTAGCTTAATTTCACATATATTAGGTGTTTTTTATTCTCCAATATCTAAATGTACAGGTGGAGCACTAGGCAGTTTTCTCTGGATAATGCACACCCAACAACAATGGGCCATGAAGCGTGGCCATCGACCAATCAAGTGGCAGGATATCCAAATTCATTGCAGGCCAGATTTGACTACACTGCCCTGACAACTGAAAATCACTAGAACAGTAAATACTATTTAAGAACACAGCTCTGAGTCAAGCTAGCAGTGCCCATTTTAAAGATTGAAAAACAATAAGAGCAGGAAGGCTAATTTGTTCAAGTTGACATAGTAATTAAGTGAAAAAGCCAGAGATCAAACTGAAATAGGTGTATTCAGAGCCCATGGCATTCAATGCATGCCAGAGTCTTAGCTTTCCTCTACAAAGTAATATTACATGTGTATCTTGCCTAATAAAATTCTGTTGTAAATTACCAAAATCCCCTGAAGCAATTTGCAAAATTAAAGTGCCAAACAACTTCAATAACTTACACTAAATTATTAAACCAAGAATTGACATGAGCCAGCTACATTCTGTTGGTAATTTGGGTTGCAATTACTAATTGCTATTAGGTAGGGTGCAAACTGTGAATTCCAAGAAGAATTTTGTTTGGAACCTATCTCCATAAGATAAAATAGCTTTTAAAGTGAATCAGAAAAGAGAAATACAGAAAAAGGAAAATAGAATGCTTCTCCCAGCAAAGTTACAACTGTGAAAAGAAGCCAGATCTGATATAGAGTACAGGTTATCACAGTAGATTTCTTTGTCTCAAATAACAGTGACTAACATGTACATTTACAAGCCAAGCAAAAGCATACATTCAAACATTGGAGGTCAGGCAGGAAAAAGAGCAGGCCTCTCCTTCTCTTTTACATATGTGCATGAAGCGTTAATCAGTAATTTTACAGAAGAGATAAAAAGGGCCAAAGATAGTGTGTAACTAAAATGGAATCCTGAAGAAATGCTATTCTGTGAGTGTTAAAGTCACCATGGAAAGATGAGAATCACTTATTAATGTACACTCTTAGTTTTTCTATAGTTCTAGGTGAATATAATACAATGAAAGTCTAAATAATTGAGCTTCATTTTTGATTTTTTTTGTTCTGCTTTTGTTTTTACTTTCAAGGCTTTATGGAGCAGTTTTAGGTTGGCAGAAAAATTGAGAGAGAGGAAAGGAGCTTTCTCATGTATCCCGTTCTCACACCTGCAGTGCCTGGGTGGCATATGGGCTACAGTGGGTGAGCCTACCCCTGACACACCACATACAGTCAACCAAAGTCCATAGTTCACATTAGGGTTCCCTCTTGAGGGTGTACATTCTATGAGTTTGGACAAGTGTATAATGATGCACTTCCTTCATTGTTGCATGATACAGAGTATTTTTGTGTTCACTGCATTGAAATTCTTTGGGGTCCTCCTAGTCATTCTTACCCCTATGCCACCCCTGGCAGTCACTGATCTTTTCACTGTCTCCCTAGTTTTGCCTTGTCCGAAATGTCATGTAGTTGGAATCATGCAAGATATGTAGCCTTTTGAGTCTGTTTTCTTTCTCTTGGTAGTTTGCATTTAGAGTTTGCCTATGTCATTTCATGGCTTCATAGGTCATATCTTTTAGTAATGAGTAATATTCCATTGCCTGGATATATGACAGTTTATTCATTCACGCAACTACTAAAGAACATCTTGTGCTTCCAGCTTTTTCCACTCTGGAAGACTGAGGCTCAAGTTTGAGACCAACCTGGGAAATCTGATGACTTAGCAATACTCTGTCTTAAAATTTAAAAAGAAAGGGAGTGGGGGATGTAGCTCAGTGTCAAGGCTTTGGGTTCAATCCCTAGTACTGAACAGAAAAAAAATCTGTGTTCAAGGTTTTTGTGGACATAAGTTTTTAGATCTTTTGGAAATATATCAAGGAGTACTTATTGATAAATTTAATGATATCCTTAGATTTATAAAAGAAGCAAACTGTTTTCCTAATGGCTGTATCAATGTACAACCCCACTATCAAAAAAATGAGCCATCCTGGTATTCTATATTTTTGTTACTCATTAGTATTTTCAGTGTTCTGGATTTTGGTCATTCTAAGCCTGTACAGTGCCTTACTAACATTTAAATTTACATTTTCCAATGACATGTGATATGGAACATCCTTACATATGTTCATTTTTCATCTGTATGTCATTTTGGTTAGATGTCCCATTAAATAGTTTGTCCATTTTTAAGTAGGTTGTTCATTTCTAATTGTTTAGTTCTAAGAGTTCTTTATATATTTTGTATAATAATATTTCAGCCCATGCACCTTTTGCAAATATTTTCTTCCATCACATAGTTTGCCCTGTCATTCTTTTGACCATATATGTCATAAAGAAGAAGCCATTAATTTTAATGGTCTGTTTTATTATTCTTTCATGTATCTTGATTTTGTTATACACAATCTTTTGCCAAACCCAGCATCATCTAAATTTTCTTTTATGTCATCTTTTAGAAGTTTTACAGCTTTGAGTTTTATAATTAGTCCTGTCAGTTAATTTTTGTATGCAGTATAAAGTTTATGTCTAGGTTTTTTTTCTTAACACATGGATGTCTAGTTGTTCTAGTATCGTTTGTTGAAGAGAATATCTGTGCTTCATTGTGTTACCTTTACTCTTTAGCTGAAGAGCAGTTGATTATATTTATGTATGTCTAATTTCCCCACTGTGTTTCATTGGTCTACCTGTCTATTTTATTAACAATGCTGCCCTGTCTTGGTTACTATTGCTTTGCAATAAGTGTTAAAATTTGTTTTATCAGTCCTTCAACTTCATTCTTCTCTTTCAGTGCTATGTTGGCTTATCTAAACCTTTTGCCTCTCATATAAACTTTAGTCAGCATGTCAAATAGGGAAAATAACATACTAGGATTTTTATTTATGTATTTAATTTTTGGTACCAGGGATTGAACTCACATGCTAGGATTTTTATTGAGATTGTGTTAAATGTCTCAATCAGAGGAGGAAAAACTGAAATTTTGACAATATTGAGTTAGCCTACCCAGGAACATGAAATACCTCTTAATTCATTTAATACTTCGGTTTTATTAAGGAGAGTTTTGTAATTTTATTCATATATATCATGCACATAAGTTGTTAGCTCGATAGGAGTGTTTCCTTTATCATTCCAATATAAAAGCTATTATGTTCTATATACTTATTCATTGCCATTGTATACTAAGTGAATGACTTTTCTACATTAGAGGCAGCTTTGCATACCTAAGATAAATCCCACTAGTTGTGGTACATAATTACATTGTTACACTGTAAGATTCTATTTGCTAATGTTTTGTTGAGGATTTGTGTATCTATGCTTATGAGAGATTGTAATCTATGGTCTTCTTTTTTGTAATGTCTTTGACTGGTATTGATACTAGAGTAACACTGGCCTTATAGAATAAGTTAGGAAATTTTAGGAAATGGGTATAATTCATTCTTTAAATATTTTGTAAAATTTACTAAGAAATGCATCTGGTCCTGGTACTCTGTGCCTTAGAAGCTTATTAATTTGATATAATTTATTTCACAAATACAGATCTATTAAGATGGTCTATGTCTTTGTGACTGAATTTTGGTAGTTTTCAAAGAAATAGCCCATTTTCATCTAGGTTATCAAATTTGTAAACATAGAGTTGCTCACAGTATGCTTTTATTATCATTTTGATGTTAATAAGATCGATAATGGTGTCTCTTCTTTCCTTTCTGGTAATAGCAATTTGTGTCCTCTTTCTTCCTTCCTAATTCACTTGAGTAGGAACTTGCCAATTTTGTTTTATCAAAGCATTAGCTTCTGGTTTGGTTGATTTTCCCCTTTGATTTGTGCACAGTGTCACTTACTTCTGCTCTTATTTTTATTACTTTTGTCTTTTTGCATATTTTGGATTTAATCTGCTATTTTCTTTTACTTTTTTAAGATAAAAACATAGATTGTTCATTATAAATCTTTTTTGTTTTCTAATATATACATCAAAGACTATAGATTTGC